>CM024539.1:21325287-21612275 GCA_014182365.1 Eucalyptus tenuipes | reverse complement strand
AGGGTTATTCCGAAATTTTTATTAAAACTGTGCATTCTGATTTTTGAGCTATTTTACTCCGAAAATGCTCAACTTGTTCCAAAAGGTGAATGCATCTTGAGTTGCTATTGGACATGATGGTTTTTGGCATTCGACATATCATTCAACACCGAAGATTTCAATGAAACTCATGTGATTACCAATGTCATAGCATTGAACATGTTTTTGGAAAATTAAAATGTTAATTGCTGCCGTTGGACCCTTGGGTCAACGATGCCCCGAGAGTCGGGAGGCCAAAAGGCTTGAGTGAGTCGATGTCCTTTGGATGCCTAGGGTCCGTAGTGCCCCAGAGGTTTTCCCTGGGAGCTTCGGGATGCCCTAGTAGTATGCTAGTCGGTACGTAAATCCGGAGGGTAAGGGAAACCATTTTCATGTCGAGCCCCGGAGATTCCTTGTGATGCCAGGTGGGGTGCGAGATGCCTAGAGGTGTGACGTAACACGCTCCGGATGCCCGGTGATTGAAAACCGGAGGCTTTCGCGACGCCAGGATTGGGTGCGAAATCCCAGAAGGACGCAAACGTTGGTCCTCTGGGGGATGAAACCTTTTGAATGTTAAAACTAATGGTTCTACTAAGTGTGTGTGTGTGTGGTCTGGTTATGGGACTAAATTCTATGACATGGAATGGGACGTGTCATAACAGCTTGGCCCTATGATCGAGACTTGTGTGACTGGGCGTGATACATCTTGATCCTTTGAAATTGCATTGACTATTGCATTAAAGAATTTCATGATTTTGATGCATACTTATTCCTCGATTACCTATTTTTGTCTATCTTGCATGAATCTAGATATTGATGGTACTGCATGATGTAGCTTAATGAATCTTTTACTGTTGAGTGGTTGTACTCACCCCATTTGGGGACTAACATTTCAGACTAGGAGATATGCCTCTGCTACCAGTCACCCCCGGCACATTTTACGGTATTTCGGTTGACCTTCAGTGTGAGTGTTCGGAGCACCATCATCCCGAGATACGAGGGTTGCTCTTTGTTCGAGTGCGGGTACTGGTCATGTATGACATTGGTTCTCCCGCCGGCCCTGTGATTCAGGAGTTTCTGACTGTGTTCGCCCGTCGCGATGGGTTTATGCTGGGGCCATTGCCATCGCCGCCAGCTGATGGACCGGATTGGGTGTGATCGGGAGTGATAGTCAGCAGATGAAGCATTTTTGGACTACTGACACTGACTGATGGACCCATGTATATAGTTGTTAGAGAGTCGTGTACCTTTTTAAAATAGCCGAGTTTAGAAAAATCTTGGCATTTTGATGTACCGACTAAAAATGTCCATCAAGTTTATGTAAATAAAAGTGCTCGGCTTTAACTTATAAAATGTCTAATAGGTGTGCATCGTTTTAAATTCAGCAAAGGGAGTAGTTGAATATGCTTCCGCTATACTTCTGCGCAGGGACCAATGTAAGAATTATAAACCCCCAGGATTCATGGACTTCCTGTAAATCTCATGGTATCAGAGTAATAGACCTTCAGATTGAGGGAAAGCAAGTGATCTGTGGTGACCCCAACGGATCGGGGGCCGTTCAAAGGGTGCCACAGCGCGTCCCATTCTGTGCCACAATATTTCGTCCCATAATCAGGCACAGGTAACTCATATCGGTGGTTCAATCCAAACCCGATATTCACTTTCAATAATCAAATTCCCAAATCAACTCGACATCTCCACTCAAAATTCTGACTCAATACTCAATATCAGGCTCAAGGTTCTAGAGGTACCCTCTCCCCCACGAAGTTCAGATATTGCGTGGCACTTAGTCCCTGACCACAATTAGCCATAGTACGAGGTACTAGAGGTGGCTCCTACTTAGTTCTTGGCTATATAATAAGTGGTAGCCCAAGTTACTACAGGTGGCTATCACAAAGTGACGCTATCATGTAGCACTTAGTTCTTTGCCACGAAAAGCACTAGTATAAAGTTCTAGAGGTAACTCACACGAAGTCTCTCTATCGTGTAGCACTTAGCCCTTACACTATGCATGACGAAATTGCAAGGCTTCTAGAGGTGACTCCCATGTGACTCAATTCACCTTGCAGCACTTAGACCTCGACTACAATAAGCAACGGTACAAGGTATTAGAGGTGGCTCACACGAGATTTCATTATCGTGTAGCACTTAGTTCTTTACCGGCTCATAACCCATTGGGTTTCCTCAACACACCCCATGTCACCTTGACATTCAATAGTCACCTTGCCATGACTATAAACCATCAAACGATCATCAAGCATCAGCTGTAGGCATGTCACAAAGCAACCACATCACCAAATGTGCAATTTCCAGCAAGCAAAGCATCGAGAACCATCATAAAACTATAATTGGTCCTAACCGGCAGAACCGTCCACTTGCGCATCTCCGAATTTAGATCTAGAAATCTAATCAAACGAATTTGGAAAATTTTCCAAATTGGAATATGTTGTAAAGGATATATAAGAGAAAGGTTTTCATGAAGACACCTTAACCCAGATCTTTCTAGATTCAGCCCAGTAAATCGCTTAATCCAATACCAAAACTGGTCCATTTCTAGAAAGTCTATTTTTCAAAATAAGTTTGGTTCAAGATCCAAAACTTGTCCATTTGATATGAAATTTGACTATGTTAAACTAGAATATGTGAGAAACAACTTGTGTGAAGAAACCATTTTGAAATTTTAAGCCTAAGAGTTAATAAAAATCCCTAGAATCCTAAACGGTCGCAAATTCTAGTACAGTCCGAGATTCTGTTTGCAAATGACGGAGCTGATATCTCCCTTCTTTTAAATCCCTAAAAATCTTGAAAAAACTATATGTTATAGCTACAGATGTCTTAAAAAAAGTTTCAAGATGGGAATCAACCTCAAATTCGCAACCCATTTCGATCTACAATAATGGCAAACGGCGAGGGTCTAGAAATCCGAACTGCAGAAAGTCCACTAAATTGGACTAATCCATCCACAATGGTGCTAATCTCACTTATTAGATTAACACTAATCCATTCTAAGGCTAATATAACCATTTTATATTAGCACTAATCTATTCTTAAGCTAATCTAAACAACCCTTAAGCATAATTAACCTCCTAAGCAAGGTTTACAGAGTAAACTCACTGATTTAGCGATCCGATGAGTCCACGGTGACGGCAACGCAGAGACGGGCAACAACTAAGCCCACGGCGACACCAATAAAGGCCGGGAAGTGCTCAGAAACGGGCCACGAAGCCTCACAGCCTGCTGCTGGCTTTGCCTCTGCTTGCTGGTCGAGTGAGCAGAACCAAACAGCTACAACGGCTAGAATTGGCAAGAAATGGCTAAGCGGGTGAACAAAGGCAACGACGGGGCTTCCGACGACCATGACGGCAACGGACGATGGCCTGGCAATCTGCTGGATTTGCGGGCAAAGGTGAAACAAGTAGCTGAGCGAGCTGCTGGGTGCGGCTGGCATGCGCGATGCGCGCGGAATAGCAGTGCCGTGAGCGGCTATTCGGGCTTCTGCGAGCAGCAAGGCTGCTTTGTGGTGGCTACTGGCCCTCCTCTAGTTCACTCAAGCTTTTCCTAAGCCTCAACAATGGAGAAAGGAGAGAGATAGAGGAAGAAGGGCTGCTAGTCAAAGAGGGGGCCACCAAAATATCCTAAACATTCATTGGCATGGCCCTACCAAGCTTGGCTGTCAACCACAGCCATTTGCAGCTGCCAAGGCTTCCTTGGCAAGCCTCTTAAGGGTCCAAAAGTTGCACACCAAGGGGACTCCGAATTTGAGCATTGCCCACTCAAATTGGATTCACTTCCCCAACAATTCCCCGTCAATTGAAATCAGTTCAGTCCCCAAAAATTCCACCAAGATGTCCATGATCAAATTAACATTTTTCCTTGTCAATCAGTCCAACTCGAATCCCAAAAACGCGACCGAAAGCGGCCCTTGGATTTTTCCGGTCCAAAATACCTTTGGAAATTTGCCGAAAATCTCGGCTTGCAGAAAAATCTTCGAAAGATGAGTCCACGATCCTAAAATGACTCGTGACATGATAGGACTTTCAATTTCTAAAATCGGGTCAAATTCGCAGTTAATTTCAATCTGACGCGATCTTAACGTGATATATCATACCGTGTAGCTTTTAGCAATTTTTAGCGCATTTGACCCGTGGTTGAATATTTTCAAGCCACATTGTACATATTCGACATATTAGCGACTCTCGATTATCGTGAAAATCTTGAAGGTTCCAAATACTAGCAAATGGTACCCAAAACAACAGAAAACCGGTCTAGTGTCGATCGACGAGAATATTGAAATCAGGTGGAATCACCCACACTCTAATCACATATCTCAGTCGAATTGACCTATCTCCGATCTCTGATCGATTCTGATAGTGTAATGATCCTTGCAGACTAGCACGATCGAGCAATCGATTCTTGGTCGAATTCTCAAGTCTATTGCGCTTAGATTCCTTCACAGCTTCACTTGATAGACTAGTTATCTCATGGGTGGCCTACTTAGAGAAAAGAACTATAGGTGCGTCGATGAAAAACCCGACCCATTCAATTGAAAATAGAATTAGAAAATCAGGATGTCACAATGCTAGCTAAGTTCACCTAGGCATGGTTCTAATTCCTTGGCAGAGCTCAACATATGTACCGAGAGCATTTAGTGATTGGATAAAATACCGATGTAAGAAAAGACTGGTTAAGTACCTCTTAATAGAGCTTTGATTAATGCAAAATGGCAGAAAAAGTATAACCACTACTCAAGTGAATTCTTACTTCCAAGGGTTTCAAATCACTCCCCATGTTTGGTGCGACTGGACACCACAGATAAAGAAAACCTCTTTCAAATTGTTCAATTTATGCATTCCTAGTCTTGAATTCCTGCCAATGCTCTCCACTTGCTAACAATAGGAAGCTACGGGATCAAGAATGTTCATAGAGATGAAGAAGCTCAAAGCGCTGAAACGGCACCTAAGGGACCCGAATAGATCTCAGCTTGGTGACCTACACTTAGGTTACGTTTAGCAGTCATAATAAAATTCAAAACACGATAAAATTTATCCTATTTTGCATTTGGTGCCTCTTAATATAAGATAAAATCGGATATAAGGGGTTATAAACTAGACAAAATTATCTTGAGGTAGAATAAAGTTAAATTGGATTTCTAACATTCATAATAGGAACATTTTTTTCCTCAAGGGACAATATTCTTAAATTAACAACATTGAAACTATATTTCAATATGAATAATATTTGAATTAAAATATAAAAAATTAAAAATAACAATAAATAAAAATTTAGTTATTTTAATTTAATCTTATTTTTATTTAGATATTCGAATTTCATTCTATTTTATAAAATAAATTCAATATATGAATATAAATATATTTATATTTATTACATATTTTAAGTATTTTAGTATATTCGGCATCTTGGTATAGTTTACTATTTAATAAAATTTGAGTGGGGCTACCATCACGGTCTGACGGTGTGACAATCAAGGATGTCCACAAAATTTCCTTGTGGAAGTTTCCAAGCAAGACACGATTCTCCCTCTCTCTCATCAAAAATGTGTGATTGAGAATGGACCGTCCATTTTTTAGGCTAACTGTACAGTCAGCTAAGCATAATTCTTTTTTAAATAATGCCCTGTCAAGTCAATAGAAGATAAATATAACTATCAGTAGACACATATTAAGTGTAAATGAGGGTGGATTTAGTCATTTAGGTGGTGGAAATAGCTCCTGAATTTTTCAGGGGTTCCCTTAGAAAAATAGGAAATGGAAAGTCTCGCTTGCTTGGATTTTCTCAATCAATTACTAATGACCAATATTATGATGTGATCCACTTTCCTTTTTTATCACACTGTTTTCCTTTATTAAATAAAATAGGAAATTATCCCATCATATTAAATATATCACCATATATGTCTATATTGCTATAGCTATAAATGAGGATAATGTGTTCTAATGGAATGAGAAAAAAGAAGAGCCAAATTCGTGGAAACTAACGATGGCCGAAGTCTTCCCAAAGTGTTTTTTTGTCATTGTCCTTGTATTCGCGGGTTTCTTTCTCACCCTTTACAAGATTTCCTTTGTGAGACAAAGACATTAGTTGGCTGCGAAAGGAAAAATGGAGCAGGTCGTGCTCCATATCTTCCCTTATATTCCGAGGTTGTAATACTAATACCATTTCTTCCATCTTTTAAGGTTTGATGATAGATATACGGAAGGTGGAGGCGTTTTGCTCCGAAGGACTAGGGTCATGTGGGCAGGGCGACGACTGCCAGCAAAGGTGCTCTGCGAGTCATGGCCCAGGCTCGCAGGGATCGTGCGACCGCAGCATCAGCCCTCTGCTTTGCACTTGCTATTACAATTGCCCCTCACCGCCCCAGCCCCCGCCGTCGCCAAAGATGTGCAACGGAGGTGAGGGTTTGTGCAGCACCGCGTGTACTGACCAGTGTTGCAGCGATCGGTGTGCTGCCAAGTTCAGTAACGGCCGAGGATATTGCGACAACAGTGCCGGTCCTTGGCTGTGCCAATGCCAATACCCTTGCTAATTCTTTTCTCCCTTTTATTATTAATAAGAAAGGATCACCTGTACATGGTGGACTTGGTGTGCAAATAATTTTTTAGACGAAATCACAAATGCCTTAATTGCTCGTGGTTTTCCGTTTAAATCGTTGATCCTACAGATTGCATGAAGGAAGCACATCGTTAGAAAGGTATACTTGTCACGGCCCAATCCTCGAGCGCGCGCACATCCCATTCCGGTCGATACAAATGCGACGTTCCTAGGACGCATCGCCGACCCATTCATTTTAAGCACATGCAAAAGCGAAACAATAAACTCCTGACAACAAACAGCATGGGATAGGAATGTAGGGCAACATTTCACAAAAGCAAACTTTTAAAAACAACGGGGTTTAGGTACAAAACGAGTCTGGTCAAAAGCCTAGAAAAGATCGGCTCTCAAAACGGAATTGTCCTACCACATACTATTCGGATACATACGCCGATCCTTTGGACTCCACCTCCATAAACTCTGGGCTTCGGGTCCTCCGTGACCACCACCTAAGGACCTGAAAGATTAAGCCCACGACGGGGGGATACATTGTCTCGGCAAGTTGAGCCCCTAAACCCCTTTTATGAAGGAAATACACTCAAGGGCGGCCTAGCCACACAACACAGAGGACATACCTCGCCTCAGTTCCTTCCTGCACGTCAGCACAGTTCATATCACAAATGCAATAATTAATGCACACAACAATTGAAACAACTCACTTTCAAACCAATCAAACACAAGAGTCCCGATTATAATGCCAAATCAAGGTTCTAGAGGTGCCCTATCCCCACGAAGTTCCGATATCGTGTGGCACTTAGTCCCTGGCCACAATCCGCCATAGTAGGAGGTACTAAAGGTGGCTCCCACGAATTCACACTGTTGTGTAGCACTCAGTTCTCGACTATACTAAGCAATAGCTCAGGGTACTAGAGGTGGCTCCCACAAAGTTCCAATATTGCGTAGCACTTAGTTCTTAGCTATAGTAAGCGATAGCCGAAGTTACTAGAGGTGGCTCCCACGAAGTGACGCTATCGTGTAGCACTTAGTTCTTGGCCACGAAAAGCACTAGTATAAAGTTCTAGAGGTAACTCACACAAAGTCTCTCTATCATGTAGCGCTTAGCCCCTATACTATGCATGACAGAATTGCAAGGCTTCTAGAGGTGACTCCCATGTGACTCAATTCACCGTGTAGCACTTAAACCTTGACTACAATAAGCAATGGTACAAGGTACTAGAGGTGGCTCACACGAGGTTTCATTATCCTGTAGCACTTAGTTCTTTACCGGCTCACAACCCACTGGGTTTCCTCAACACACCCTATGTCACCTCGACAGTCAACAGGCACCTTGCCGTGACTATAAACCATCACATGATCATCAAGCATAAGCTCTAGGCATGTCAAAAAGCAACCACATCACCAAATGTGCAATTTCTAGCAAGCAAAGCATTGAGAACCATCATAAAACTATAATCTGTCCTAATCGGCAGAACGGTCTACTCGCGCGTCTCCGAATTTAAATCCAGAAATTTAATCAAACGAAGTCAGAAAATTTCCAAATTGGAGTATGTTGTAAAGAACACATAAAAAACATTTTTCATGCAGACACCATAACCCAGTTCCTTCTAGATGAGGCCCAATAAATCGCTCAATCCAGTACAAAAACTGGATCCCTTTCCAGAAAGTGTGTTTTCCAAAATCATTTTGGTTCGAGATCCAAAACTTGTCCATCTGATCTGAAATTTGAATATATTGAACTAGAAGATGTGGTAAACAACATTTGTGAAGAAACTATTTTGAAATTTGAACCCTAAAAGTTAATAAAAATCCCTAGAATACCTAAAGGTCACAAATTCCAGTATAGTCCGAGATTCTTTTTGCAAATGACGGAGCTGATATCTCCTTCTTTTAAATCCCTAAAAATTTGAGAAAAATATATGTTATAGCTAAAGATGTCCACTGAATTGGAATCAACCTCAAATTTGCAACCCATTTCGATCTACAAAAATGCCAAACAGCGAGGGTCCAGAAATCCAAACTACAGAAAGTCCACTGAATTGGACTAATCCATCGAAAATGGTGCTAATCTCACTAATTAGATTAACACCTAATCTATTATAAGGCTAATATAACCATTCTAGATTAGCAATAATCCGTTCTTAAGCTAATATAAACAACCCTTGGGCATAATTTACCTCATAAGCAAGGTTTAGAGAGTAAACTCACTGGTTTAGCGATCCGGTGAGTCCATGGCGACGGCAACGCGGAGACGGGCGACAACTCAGCCCACGGTGACACCAACCAAGGCCAGGTAGTGCTCGGAAAAGGGCCACAAAACCTCAAAGCTTGCTGTTGGCTTTGCCTCTACTTGCTGGTTGAGGGAGCAGAACCAAAAAACTCCAGCGGCTCGAATTGGCAAGAAACGGTCAGGCGGGAGAGCAAGGGCTTCCGGCGACCATGATGGCAACGTACGATGGCCTGGCTAGCTGCTGGACTTGCGGGCAGAGGGGAAACAAGTAGTTGAGCGAGCCGCTGGGCACGGCTGGCAAGCGCAACGCGCGTAGGCGAGCAGTGGCGTGAGCGGCTATTCGGGCTTCGACGGGCAACAAGGCTGTTCAGTGGTGGCTGCTGGCTCTCCTCTGGTTCTCTCAAGCTTTTCCTAAGCCTCAACAATGGAGAAAGGAGGGGGATAGAGGAAGAAGGGTTGTTGGTCAAAGAGGGGGCCACCAAAATATCCTAAACACTCATTGGCATGGCTCTACCAAGCTTGGCTGTCAACCACAGCCATTTGCAGCTACCAAGGCCTCCTTGGCAAGCATCCTAAGGGTCGCACACCAAGGAGGGCTACGAATTTGAGCATTTCCCACTCAAATTGGATTCACTTCCCCACCAACTCTCCTTCAATTGAAATCAATCCGGTCCCCAAAAATTTGACCAAGATGTCCATGATCAAAATAACATTTTTCCTTGTCAATCTGTCCAACTCAAATCCCAAAAACGCGACAAAAAGCGGCCCTCGGATTTTTCCGGTCCAAAATACCTTACTTTGAAAATTTGCTGAAAATCTCGGTTTGCAGAAAAATCTTCAAAAGATAATTCGATGGTCCTAAAATGACTCGTGACATGACAGAACTTTCAATTTATGAAATCAGGTTCAAATTCGCGGTTAATTTCAATCTGACGCGATTTTAACGTGACCTAACCTACCGTGTAGCTTTAGCAATTTTTAGCGCATTTGACCCTGTGGTTGAATATTTTCAAGCCACATTGTATATATTCGACACATTGGTCACTCTCGGTTGTTGTAAAAATCTCGAGGTTTCAAATACGGACATAGGGTACCGAAAACGTTAGAAAATCGGTCTAGTGCCGATCGACAAGAATATTGAAATCAGGTGGAATCACCCACACTCTAATCACATATCTCAGTCGAATCGACCTATCTCCGATCTCTTATTGATTCTGATAGTGTCGTAATGATCCTTGCAGACTAGCACGGTTGAGCAGTCGATTCCTAGTCGAATTCTTAAGTCTATTGCGTTTAGATTCCTTCACGGCTTCACCTGATCGGCTAATTATCTCATCAGTGGCCTACTCAGAGAAAAGAACTATAGGTGCGTCGATGAAAAGCCCGACTCATTAAGTTGAAAACAGAATTGAAAAATCAGAATGTCACAATACTAGCTAAGTTCACCCAAGCATGGTTCTAATTCCTTGGCAGATCTCAACATATGTACTGGGAGCATTTAGTGATTGGATAAAATACCGATGTAAGAAAAGACTAGTTAAGTACCTTTTAATATAGTCTTGATTAATGCAAAATGGTAGAGCAAGTATAACCACTAGTCAGTTGAATTCTTACTTCTAGGGGTTTCAAATCACTCCCCATGTTTGGTGCGACTGGACATCAAAGATAAAGAAAACCTTTTTCAAATTGTTCAATTTCTGCATTCCTAGTCTTCAGTTCCTACAAATGGTCTCCACTTGCTAACAATAGGAAGCTACAAGATAAAGAATGTTCATAGTGATGAAGAAGCTCAAAGCACTGAAACGGCACCTCATGGACCTGAATAGATCTCCGTTTGGTGACCTACACTTAGGTTACGTTTAGCAATCAGAATAAAATTCAAAACAAGATAAAATTTATCCTATTTTGTGTTTGGTGCCTTCTCAATATAAGATAAAATCATATATATTGGGACATAAACTGGACAAAATTATCTCATGGGGAGGTAGAATAAGGGTAGATAGGATTTCTAACGTTTATAATAGGAAAAGTATTTTCCTCGGATGGCCATATTCTTAAATTAACAAAAATTGAAATTATATTTCAATATTAATAATATTTGAATTAAAATATAAGAAATTCAAAGTAACAATTTAGTTATTTTAATTTAATCTTATTCTTATTTATATATTTCAATTTAATTCTATTTAATACAATAAATTCAATATATGGATATAGATATATTTATATTTATTACATATTTTAAGTATTTTAGTATATTATGTATGTTGGTATAGTTTACTATTTAAGAAAATTTGAGTGGTGCTAGCATCACGGTTTGACAGTGTGACAATCAAAGGATGTCCACAAAAATTTCCTTATGGAAGTTTCCAAGCAAGACACAGTTCTCCCTCTCTCTCATCCAAAATGTGTGATTGAAAATAGACCGTCCATTTTTTAGGCTAACTGTACAGTTTGCTAAGCATAATTCTTTTTTTAAATAATGTGTTGTCAAGTCCATAGAAGATACATATAACTACCAGTAGACACATATTACTAAGAAGAAGAGTCCGAATGTTTTTTGTGCAGCAAGTGATGACGGCTTGTGGTCCACCTTTGTTTTAGAAACAATTGGTTTTTTAAGGACATTCCAATTAAGGTGCTCGAAATTAGTGTGATTAACAAGAAGGGGATAAAAGGGTGGTTAAGTGGACCCGCTTGTGGATGAATTCGTACATTCTCTCTATATGGAAGATTTTCCCTAACATAAGATAACCAAATCTAATGATATTGTTTCACTAGTTTTGATCCGCATGAATATCTTTCACCAAACATTATGTTTCAATTTTATTATAGGAGACTTTGGTTTTATGTTGAGTTTGGACAAAGAATGTCAAATGCAATGGAAAGTTTTATCTATCAACTTGTATATACAACGCTGATAATTGATACTTTGATGGCTCGAAGATTAAAATATTTTGGACACAAATTACACTAGAATTTAATCAATGATGCAATCTAAACACTAGTAGCCATATAGTCTATGCTTCGAATGCAAACTATGCTAGAATTTAATTTACGGCACAGCTTGTTTTAGGTGTAAAGTTGGAATCTAATCAACATCAATACCCCTAGATAGAAAACACAATGCCAAAATTTAATCAATGATGCTAGGCTTGTGGAACAACATTGAAATTTAATTGACGATGCTAGACCAAATAGAGATGTATGCCGGAATTTAATCAATGATGGGAAGCTTGAAAGTTATAGCTAAATTGCGATAAAGTAAAGATAAAGTAAAGATATATGTTGTGTTGTTCATTGGGGGGGGTCTCTTCGCTGAATAGGTTATGGTGTTTATAGGACGGGCTGGTAACCACTAGTCGATTTCTTTTCCTTGGGTGCCACTCTTATTCATAAGCAACTACTTCCCGACTTGTTGACAATACTTATGCAACTTGCTTGTCAAGTAAATAACTACTCTTCATTGATGCGCATTTCTCGTAGTAGTTATTTTCACTTGAGTTCTAATGCTGATTTCTCTTAATCTTCAAATCTAGTGCACTATCCCATAGCCGGACATGTGACAATCAATTACCTAGCTATCGAATCTAGGATTTGCTTCTAGAATTCCATTGAGGCTCAGTTTAAGTAGCCTCCATGAAAGCTATTTGCCCTTAACTTTGTGAACTAAAATAGAGCATTTTGCTTATTATTTCCTCATGGTCAACACATGATTCTAGGGATAATTTTGGGTGTCAACATATACCCCATTTTAAAAGAATTAAATTTGAATTTATTTCTTTTAAATAAATACCTCATTTCCATGCAACCTTCCAAGGCGATCATGCCTTTTTTGCCTTCTGACATATTTTCCTCGACATGGATTTTCATTGATTGTATTAGCTCAACACGTCTCCTCTAATTTTGTGGGTAATTATTTCCCGTTTCTTCCCCAAGGTGTTGTCTTTTATGAGTATTTCCTCAAGGATCCCATCCCTGTATTTCATCTTCTTGCGCTATTTCCAGATTCTCCTTGCGATTCCTTTTCATCTCCACTTCATCCTCCACCATGGCACCAAAGAAAGCCTCCATTTTTTACTCACTAAGCTACTAATAGTTTAGTTGCTCTCCAAACGGAGGATCATGCCAAAGATTGTTGCTTAACTTGCTAGATACTGTAGAAAGTATAACTGGTTGGTTTCTCCTGGGTCCTAATTTGATTGGTCATAACAAGGTCCCGCCTCCACTCAAGGCATACTTTCCTTCTAAGCATGAGACCTTGGCCTTCCAACACCGCTCTTTCTGAGACATTTGGTCTTTAGCTTCTCCAAAATTTCAAAGGTTTCTCTCATTTGAAGCATATTTTCATAAGTGGTGTCTTCGACTAAGAGATGATAGACCAACACAATTCCTCTAGATAGGTGCTGGGATCTAGAAGGTGCTTATGATCAGTATCCTATGATATAAACCGGGGACTGGTAAGGTCCGCAGTAAACTACTAGTCTCCCTCGACTAATTGTTTCCGTTTCCCTCAAGGGCCCATGACCGTCACTTTACTGGACATGCATACTATAGTGGGTTTTCAGTTGATTGGCCATTTTCCTAAGGAGTTACCTATAGTTGATCTCCCCTTTATAATCCCAGATGGAGTCCTTCCTCACAGTAAGTTCCTTGAGTGGTATGGTAGAGTGACTCGTCTTGTCGACAAAAAGGAATGTTTCACTTTCCTGTAGTACTGGCTGTCAAGATACGTGTTCTGTTGTCCTACATTTATCTTGAGTTTCTTTCTGATCTAGGCTCTCGTAATCTTCGCCATTACCCTCTATTAAACACAACATCTAGGAGGCTTCATTTAGGCTATCGACTCTTAAATCGCCTGCTCAAGAAGGCTCCTTCGGGCGTTTCTCCATTCCTTCATTATTTTAAGGCCATCATGAAAGTTGATTATAGGGAAATTGAATTTTTCTCATATGATAATGAGGAGCAGTATTATCTTTTTAGTCCCGATAGCCTAAATTACTCCTAAGACTTCTGGGTTCATGTGTTATCTCCAGTAGATCTTCCATTATGGTTGTCTATGAAGGGTCGATATCACCCTGGCTTTGAAACATATTCTCCTCATTATTGTGCAAGGCAATTTGGTTTCTTCCAAGCCATTCTAATGCCTATCCCTTATCTGATGGATTTTTCTCAACCAAAGAAGAAGGAATATTATATGGATGATCGCAACCCCTTAATTTGCTATTTAGAGATAACCAAGACTATGTATGCTAAGTACTTTCAAGATTTGGATGGAGACTTCCAACCTTGTCCTTTTCATAGTCCTAAGTGGATAATATAGTGGGTTAGCTTTACTCATGAGGTCCGTATGAATATGATATTGCAACCGCACTAGATCGAAGTCAATGTAAGGACAAATCAAAACAAGGTCATACAATCACTAATCCTGACTCCATTTCTGCTCTAGCTGCTCTTGATGACAATTCTCTACTCAGTAATCTTTTGCTAGAACCGATTAATCCTCTTCCTAAGCTTCTATTTGGCCTTAGCGAGCTTGAAAGACCCTGCAACTAGACCATCAACCTTCCTAACGACTCAAATGAAGGTACGTTGTCTCTACTTACAAGTTCTTATAAGTTCATGTTTCTTCTCCTGTCTGTATATCTTTTGCTTATAAGAGGCTGCATACTTCAATTTTAGATAGAGAACCGCTAGCATGGTTGCTGAAGAAAAGAAAAAGAACTTCTTCTGTTTCTCCAAGGAAACAGCTCAAAGTACTTCCTAACGTCTCTATTTCAACTGCTTTTGCTTCTTTAAGAAGATCTTTAGCAATTTATACTCCACTAGTATTTGCTTCTTTGGAAAAAAACTCCTATAGATGATGCTCTAGTTGTTTCCACTCCTCCTACAATGTTTTTTGGCATAGTCGACGGTGCTATTTCCTCCAACCCCATCGTCTACTCTCCACCTCAGTTGAAGCATGACAATCCCCATCCTCTTGCACTAGTCGTTTAATGTAAGTCCTTATTTTATTACAATTTAGCTTTAGATATATTATTTACTCCGTAATAACCTTTTGTTTATGGTTGACAGCTAATCCCATCATGACGACTAGTAACATCGAATATATTGAGATTGAACCCATTATTGCAGCTGGTGAACCTACCATCGCTGAAGCTGAACTCACCATTGCAGTTGGTAGCGTCGAACATACTGAAGCTCCTGTTACCTTAACACATATTTTGCCTACATTAGCTCCACTTCCAAGCCCTGGTATTTGTCTCACTTTGTCCTAATTAATCATTCTACTAGCTGTTTGGTTTGATAACCGATATCGTATTTCCAGCTGACCTTATCACTGAGGTTTCTGGTCCTGCTCCTATCGTCCCTATTGTCGAGGCTCCCACTGTCCATACCACTAAGCCTTCTGATCTTGTATTCATTATTTCTACTATCAAGGCTCCTGTTGTCTCTACCACCGAGCCTTCTAATCCTACTCGTACTACTCCTGTTGTTGAGACTCCTTCATCAACTGTCACGCCCCGATCCTCGAACGCGTGCCCATCCCTCACCTAGTCGATTAATAGCAACGTCCCAGGACGCATCGCCAACCCTTTTCATTTTAATGCGCATGCGGAAGCATATAATAAATCCCCAAACAATAAAACAATGGGATAGAAAAGTAGGGTTATATTTTTTTTTACAATTGAAAGTCACAACCATACTTTTACACAAGCAAACTTTATAGTATATGATACAATATTATTCAAGAGTCTTATCTACTGTACACCGTTCAAAACTCATAGTTTGCAAAACAGGAGAGGATCTCAATCCTCATCCGGATCATACTCGGAATCATCCTGATCCTCTTCTAATTTCCTCTTTACTGAGCTCATTTTCTTCCAGCTTTTCTTCTTCTTCCATCCATTCTTCTTCTTTAGGCTCATCCTCGGCTTCAGCTGCCGGCTCGTCCTCGGGCTCCTCCTCCACGGATTCATCTTCCTGCCACTCCTCCTGCTCCACGATCTCATCGTCCTCTTCGTTCCAGTTATTGTCGTCAACTGAGTATACGAGAGTACGAGCTTCATCCTCAAGCTTTGGATCCTTAACATCTACTACCGATCCATCCTTATGATCGGCTGTTCCTTCTCCGAACGCCTCTTCCAAGACGTATATAGGCACGTCACCCTTAGGAATAGGACCTTCTCTTCACCCATCAAAATATTCACGGTACCACGACCAATACTCATGGGGCCTCAGGTCACTCTATCCCACGTCAACCCAAACGGTCGACTTAACTAAAATGTACTCAAATCCTTCCGGATGAGGGTGAATGTGGAAGTTGATCTCTAACTCAGTGAGTTCTTGAGGAATGCCAAAATGCATCGGAAGACGAGGAGGTGGAGGTCCTGCCATCTAGGGGCCTGAAATGTTGTCCCACAACCGGGATGAGACTACGTCTCAGCAAGTTCTACCCCTTAAGACCCGATTAGTAAACCGATACACTACGCACTGCCTAAACACGCACAGGTCAGAGGACTTACCTTGGCCTCAAATCGCACCTGCAAGTCAGTACAATTCAATATAGGTACCCATTAAATCCACACAAATCGAACTATCGATCAATCAACCTAGTTGATTACATGTCAATCGGACCATACATTCCCCACGATGTAATATCTAGTCGTCGAGCCCACGTGCATTCTCTTAGGCGCCAAGTCTGCCAAAGTGATGCATCAAATCACCAAGCCCACGTGTCTCTTCCAATATGCTATACTTAATTCCTTCGGCCCACGTGCATTCTCTTAGGCACTAGTTCGCTAAAGTGATGCATCAAATCACCGAGCCCACGTGCCCTTTTTACGATGCCCGGGCCCATGTGCATTCTCTTAGACACTAGTTCGCTAAAGTAATGCATCAAATCACCGAGCCCACATGTCTCTTCCAATATGCCACACTTAATTCCTTGGGCCCACGTGCATTCTCTTAGGCACTACTTCACCAAAGTGATGCATCCAATCACCGAGCCCACGTGCCCTTTTACGATGCCCGGGCCCACATGCATTCTCTTAGGCACTAGTTTGCCAAAGTGATGCATAAAATCACCGAGCCCACATGCCCTTTTTACAATGCCATACTCAACCACAGAGCCCACATAAAATCTCTAGGTGGCACAACTAGTAATCGAGCCCACGTGCATTCTCCAGGAGAACATACCGAGTCTCCCAGCCACATGCATTCTCTAAGGCGATCTCTTCGCCAAAATGACTGATTCCATCACCGAACCCACGTGCGTTCTCTAGGTGATATTCCAATTCACCGAGCCCACATGCTTTTTCAAAGGTGATTACCAACTTACTTTCGATACTGACAACCAATACCCGACGATTTCACAATCAAATAAATAAAATCACATCACTTAGGAATATACTCTAAAAATTCACAGTTAAATTAATTCGCCATGATTCAAACCTCAAATAAATAAATGGACTACACAACAATGATCAGCACGAAATTCCAGTCACCGGTTAGCCCGATTGAATTTCCGGAAAAATAAATAATTATTTAATTAATTTCGAAAAATAAATAAATAAATACTAAAAATCCAATTTAGGCCCGTAATGCCTAATTGGAGGCCGAGACGGACCGGGAAAAGTCCTGAGACCTGTTCAATAAATACTACAACGTGTCTACAAGCTAATGGTTATATCTAACTACCTAACATGCATCATTAAGTCACTAATTTAACTAATCTAAACTAATCTTGCCCCCTAATCATACTTAATTAACACTAATCAACTCTTAAGAATCATTAGCAAACTAAGCAGGGATTAGTGAGTTAAACTCACCCATTTAACAATCAACTTAGATTGAAACGTCGGGAACGTCACAAAGGATGTTTTTCTCCAAAGTGAGCCTAGGGTCCGAGGCCCATAGACACCTCAAAACGGCCTCCAAAGGTGCTGTGATACACCAAGGTGACATAACCTATCACCGAGCCACATCATACAATATTTTCTTTCACTTTTATCTTACCCGATAAAATATCGTGCATGGGCACATGGTCGGCCTTAGCCAAAATACCATACTTTTCCTTTTCATAAATCCCACCATTTTCTGTAGTCCACCAAATTATTTTTGGCATTGTCAACTGATGCTCGGTTATTTTTCAATTAATAACAAAAAATTATTCAATTTAGGAATAAATCCTAAAATCACTCATAAATCAATTTAGCACAAAATAAAGCTCAAATAAATAAATGGACTGCACCACAATAATCAACATAAAATTCCGATCGTCGACCATCCCGGTCTAATTTCCAGAAAAGATATAATTAATTAAATAATTTTGAAAATTAATTAAATAAATACTAAAAATCCAACTTAGGCCCGTGATGCCTAATTGGAAGCCAGAATGGACCTAGAAAAATTCCAATTGTCGTTCAATAAATATTAGGACATGTCTACTCGCTAATCACACTAACCATTCTCCTAACATGCATAGGTAAATCCCTAATTTAATTATTCGAATCTAATCTATCCACTTAATTGCATTTAATTAAATCTAATCAACCCCTAAGCATCACTAGGAAACTAAGCGGGGATTAGTGAGTTAAACTCACCCGTTTAATAATCCGCTTGGATTGAAATGTTGGGAATGTCGCGGGGGGCGTTTTTCTCCAAAGTGGGCCTAGGGTCCGAGGCCCGGAAACACCTCAACACGGGCTTGGAAGTGGCTGGAATAGCCACTTTTCTGCTTGCTGTTTTGAGCTGCAAAATAGAGGAGATGGAGTTGGTTTGGTGCGGTGAGGCTTGGGAATGGTAGGCGGTGGTTTGGCGAGTTGAACGGCGGTCACGGCAAGCTTCCTCAGCCTCTCTTGGTGGCTGAACAGCCTCTCAAACACACGAACAGGAGCTGGAACAGAGGTGGTTGGACGGTGGAACACGCAGCAAGGGGTGGTGCGCAAAACAGCGACGGCGATGGTGTGGGCAACGTGTGGCTTCTCCTTGCTGTCTTCCTTGGCTTTGGTGTGTGAAAATGAGGAGGAGGGAGAGGGTTTGGCCGGCTGCAAAGGAAGGGGAAGGATAAGGGCAAGAGAAGGGGCCTACAATCCTTAATTTCCACATTTTTGTCCCCCTTGAGCTTGTCCAACAAGCCAAAGTTCTATGGCTGTCATCGAGCCACCAAAACACTCTCCACAACTTCTTGAAATGGTCCAAAGACCATAGGGATTGGAGGCACACGAATTTGCAAGCATAAGGCTTAAATTGGACATTTCAACTCACTTGATTTAATCTCAATTGACCTCAATAAATTTATTCAAGCTGACATTGGTCATCTTGGCAGTTTTCCTCACCCATACATCTATCTTGCTTTCCAATTTTGCCATAAAAAACAATCATCGGCTTTTTCTACTCAAAAACGACTTGGCAACGACTTTTTCCCAAAAGGTCTCGGGTTTCAAACAAATCTTCTGAGACTGAGTCGACACTCCTAGAGTTTATTGTGACATGACAAAAACTTCAATTTCTGAAATCAGACTTGAATTCACGGTTAATTTCCATTCGACGCGTTTTTAGCGTGACCTAGGCCACCGGGTAGTTTTCAGAGATTTTTAGTGCAAATGACCCGTGGTCGATTTTCTTCTAGCCACAATGAACCCACTCGACACATTGGCGACTCTAGGTTGTCATGAAAATCTCGAGAATTCAAATACGGATACAGGGTACCAAAACGATAGAGAAATTAGTCTAGTGCCGACCGACGAGAATTTTCCAATTTAGTGGTGTCACCCACGATTAGCCACACATCTCTATCGGACTGACCTATCTCTAATCTCTAATCAATTTACGCCTATGCCATAATGATCTTAGCAGATGAACACGGTCGAGTAGTCGATTCCTGGTCAAATTCTCAAGTCTATTTGCCTTAAAATCCTTAATGGCTTCCCCAGATAGTCTAGTTATCTCAAGAGTGATAAGCTCTGAGAACAGCCTATAGACGCGTCAATGAAAAACCCGATTTATAAAACAGGGTTGAAAATTCGGGATGTCACAGCCTCTAGGTGTATTATCTTCGTAATTCGTGTTTAGGGTGTGCACTCGTTCAAACATATTCTCACCCTGTTGTGGTTTACAATTTTACAGGTCCTTCGATGGAGGTGAGACCCATTTGTTTCGGATGGCTGCGAGAGGACGAGGAACAGCGTATTGTCTTCCCCGTCCACGAGAACCCTGACTAGACCCGTGAGATTTTGTTTACTACTATTTAGGTAAATGAGGGCCTACCTCAGTTGGTCCCTCATAGATTCAAAGCGTGGCTTCGCCACGGGCCCAATGGTGTTCGAGAGGGCCCCTTGGATGGCTTCGACAGACTTGCCATTGATGGCGAGTATTTTGAGCTCAACCGCGTGCATGACGTCGATATCATAGCTGATATCGAGGTGGACTGGGGACCCGAGGTTGAGGATCCTGCAGTAGAGGTAGCTGATCCTCTAGACATTGACATCCCTGACGGTGTCGTGATAGACCCGATCCCAAGTAGGTCGGGTCTAGGCTAAGGTTAGCCTTGTAGCGTCTTTTTGGTTTTACACCCTTGTGTATAAATCTGGCTTGTTTATTAAATATGTTTTGTGAAAATTGATTGTCCTGTTTTTCTATCCCATGTTGTTTGTTGTCTGGGGATGTCGCAATTTAGTCAACCACCAAGGGATGAGTGTATGCTCAAGGTTCGGGGCGTGACATCCCCACCCAGAGTGGTATCAGAGCTGGTCAGTGTTTGGAGTGACAAGGTGTGATAGGTCTTGACATAGTTAGTGGGAAAGATCATTTTCTTATGCTAATGCATGTGATTGATAGCTCATTAGTATATTGTTTTGTGTGGTCGCTCAATTTCTAATTCTGCGTTGGAATTGGGTATCAGGTTCCATGAGGATCTTGCATTATGAGTGACCAATAGCAGAGGACTCCTAGGAAAAAGGTCAGTGACGTTGGTCACTCGGGGTAGGACGCCGACAATGGTCGGTACCTGAGGAAGAGCGCTAGCTCAAGCCAGCGCTAGTAGGATAACACCACCGCAATTCGGTGCTGGTATAGCAGCACCTGGCGATCCGAGAATCGATGGGATCGTACAGGCACTCGAGAGCCTAGGGAATCTGATGGGGTAGCAAGCCCAGAACTAAGCCGCCGCCACTACCGCCACCGCTACAGCCGCCACCACTACTGCCGCCAATGCTGTTGTTGCTGCCACAGCAGCACCTGCTAAAGTCCAACCTGGAGTTGTAGTCAGGGAGAGGCCAATGCACAAGCTTGTCGAACAGTTTCTAAAGTTGAACCGGCCGAGGTTCACAAGTGCAGGAGATCCTGAGGCTGCAACCCTCTGGATTTGGGAGTTGGAGAAAGCCTTCGCGCTGCTAAGGTGCACAGAATAAGAAAATGTTGTCCTTGCAGTCTATCAGCTGCAGGGAAATGCAAGTATTGGATGGATGGCCACCAGAGAGAGAGTGATCCCAGAAGGCGTGGTTCCGAAGTGGAATGCCTTCGTTGAGGTGTTTAATGGCAAGCACTTCTCCAACAACGCCAGAGAGCAGATGATGGAGGAATTCCAGCGCCTTCGTCAAGGTCTGATGACAGCAGACCAGTACGAGGCAAAATTTGCTGAGCTATCGTAGTACGCCCCCAGACTGATAGAGGATCCGACAGACAAAGCTAAGAGGTTTAGGAATGGCCTTAGACTGGAGTAGAAGAATCCACTCGTACCGTTCAATCTGAAGGACTACAACGACTTGTATGAACAGGCCCAGCTAATAGAGAAGAACTTGAACAAACAAGCTGCCACATCTGGGTTAAGGTTCGGTTCGAACAGGGATGGAAATCGGTTTGGGAAGAAACCGATGATTGGAGGAAGGTACCCTATTCCACCCAACAGGAAGGGTGGGGTAGGAAAGTCAACACCGAACCATAATTGCGTGTGTCGTTTCTACAGATGGCTACATGGATCAACCCCGTGCCATTCTATGACAAGTGCTTGCTAAAATTGTGGCCAGAAGGGTCACCTGGCCAAAAACTGTCCATGAAGGTCGATGGGATCATAGCTGCTGCCGCCGCTACAGCCACTGATGGGATAGAATAGAGGGTATGCGCTGCAGATTGCATCGCAAGGTGGTTTGAACCGGTCTCCAGCTCAAGGAAGGGTGTGTGCCGTCACCCGACGACAAGTAGATCACTCACGTAACGTGGTCACAGGTATGGTCTCGCTGAACGACCATGTTGCTTGTGCTTTTTTTAATCCTGGCGCTACTCATTCATTTATAGCTGAGCAGTACGCTAAGTTGGTAGAGTTGAGTCTTGAACCACTGGGGTCAGTAATTAGTATATCTACCCCGGTAAAGGACAAGGTGTTGTCTGCAGTAGGTTGTCGTAGCTATAAGTTGGTTATTGGTGAGTGAGCGGAAATGATAGATTTGATAGTCCTAGCCATGTATGATTTTGATGTGATAATTGGCATGCACTGGCTCACCAAGCAAAGAGCTATAATGGAGTGTTATCGTAAAGCGATTTAGTTTAACTCGTTAGCGAGCGAAAGTTTCGAGTTTATTGGGAGTCGATGAGGACCCTCGATTACCTTAATCTCGTCACTTGAGGCAACTCGTTTGTTAGATGGGGGTTGTCAAGGTTACTTGGCGACTGTCGTGGATACGACAGTCGAGGAGCCGGAGATGGAGGACATTGCCGTGGTGTAGGAGTTTGCTTATGTGTTTCCGAAGGAATTACCTGGTCTGCCCCAGAAATTGAGATTGAGTTTGTGATCGAATTAGCCCCCAAGACGGAACCAATCTCTAAGGCGTTGTCAGAGCTGAAAAAACTGAAGGTGTAGATGCAGGAATTGTTAGATAAGGGATTTATACGTCCCAGTGCATCACCTTGGGGAGTACTAGTTCTATTCGTGAAGAAGAAAGATGGTTCATTGCGCCTTTGCATCGACTATCGGCAACTCAACCAAGTGAAGATAAAGAACAAGTACCCGCTGCCGAGGATCGACAACTTGTTTGACCAGTCGCAAGGAGCGTCGATATTTTCCAAGATCGACTTGAGGAAAGGTTACCATCAGCTAAGGATCAGGAAGGAGGATATACCGAAGACGGCGTTTCGTATGCATTACGGCCATTATGAGTTTACCGTAATGTCGTTTGGTTTGACGAATGCCTCAGCTACCTTCATGGATTTGATGAATTGTGTGTTCATGGAGTATTTGGATCAGTTCGTGATCGTGTTCATCAACGATATCTGCGGAATCACGAAAAACAGTTGAGGATAGTACTTCAGACTTTACGGAATCATGGAATGTACGCCAAGTTCAGTAAGTGCGAGTTTTGGTTGACTCGTGTAGCTTTCTTAGGTCATGTGATTTCAGGTGAAGGAATCTTCATGGATCCGACCAAGATTGAAGCCGTGATCAACTGGCCAAGATCGGCGACAGTGACAGAGGTAAGAAGTTTCTTGGGATTGGCAAGTTATTGCAGACAGTTCGTGGAAGGATTTTCTACAGTAACCTCGCCTCTGACTCGAGTGCTGAAGAAAGAAGAGAAGTTTGTATGGACGAATAGTGCGAGCGTAGTTTCCAAGAGCTTAAGCAGATGCTGACTACCGCACCAGTGCTGACAATTCCATCTGGACCTGGAGGATACAAGATCTATAGTGATGGGTCATACCGAGGACTGGGTTGTGTGTTAATGCAATATGGCAGAGTCGTTGCATACGCGTTCCGTCAGTTGAGGCCTCATGAATTGAACTACCCGACGCATGACTTAGAACTCGCAGCGATTATTTTCGCCCTGAAGATTTGGAGACATTACTTTTGTGGAGAAAGGTTCCAGATCTTTACAGACCATCAGAGTCTCAAGTATTTATTCTCTCAGAAGGAGTTGAACATGAGACAGCGCCGATGGATGAAACTTCTCAAGGATTATGACTGCGACATCCTGTATCATCTTAGAAATGCTAATAAGGTCGCAGATGTGTTGAGTCGGAAGTCATCGATGGCGTAGATGGTGATTAAGGAGTGGATTTTACTCAAAGGAGCTCAAGATTCGATTTTCAAATTTGAGGTAGGCCACCTTTCGAGTCTTATGGCCACCCTCAGAATTGAACTGGAAGTGCAGATAACGATTAAGATGTTATAGTTGACAGACTAGAGATCTAGAAGATTCTGCAAGAATATCCGAAAAAAGAGAAAGACTGACTTTCAGATTTCTGAGGACGTGACACTAAGGTTCCGAGGACGATTGTGTGTACTCAACGATGCACAGCTTAGAGAGGAGATCTTGTCATAAGCTCATGGTAGTAGTTACAGCATTCATCTAGGCAGTATGATGATGTATCAGAATTTGCGTCAATACTATTGGTGGACCAGTATGAAGGCGGATATCTCCAAGCATGTCACCAAGTGTCTAATGTGTCAGCAAGTGAAAGCACAACATTGTAAGCCGGGATGACTCTTGCAACCTCTCGAGATTCCTGAGTGGAAGTGGGAACACATCATGATGGATTTTGTGATAGGCTTATCAATGAGTCAGAGAGGTAATGATACCATTTGGGTTGTGGTTGATAGATTGATGAAGTCGGCTCACCTCATCGTTGTATGGAAGGACTTTACATTGGATAGGCATGCTGAGTTGTACGTGCGTCAGATTGTTTGTCTGCATGGAGTACTAGTGAGGATTATGTCCAACCGAGACCCGAAGTTCACAGCAGCATTCTAGAAAAATTTACGGACTGCATTGGGAATGAAGCTATAGGACAGTATGGCCTATCATCCTCAAACGGATGGCTAGTCTGAGAGGACAATTCAAACCCTCGAGGACATGCTGCGAGCTTGCATGCTAGACTTCAAAGGAAGCTGGGAGGAACAACTTCATCTTATCGAGTTTGCCTACAATAATAGCTACCGGCAGAGTATTTAGATGGCACCATTTGAAGCGTTGTACGGCAGAACGTGCAGAACGCCAGTTTGTTGGTTAAAGAGTCGACTGCGAGGGAGCTGAGTTTGGTCAAGTTGGTGGAAAGGCAATTGCTGAGTGAACAATAGGCATTACAAGTTGCTGCTGAGGTGTCGAGGTGCGAATACTTGTCTTGAATCGAGCTGTGGATTGCTGTGTGTAGGCGAAGAACTACTGAGGTCACTTTTAGGTGCTGTTGGAGAGGGGTCGGGGTACTAAAGGAGGTTGTAAATGAGCTAAATAGTCTAGTTGAGTTGTAGATGGGAATAGTGGTTCGGAATATTCTGTCTGGGAAAGATAGAGATGGAAAAAACTTACTAGTTATGCATTGCTTGGGGTTTTAAAGGTGTAATTACAGGAAAGAACTAGTTTACTTAAGAGTATACTAACTATTTTAGGTTTTTACCTCTAGTTACAGTGAGATTCTTGCAAAAACGTGTTGGCGAGAGCATTCTCCCTTAGAAAAGTCTGCTGTTCTGCAGAAAACAGCAGAACCTTAGGTAGTTCTACGAATTTTCTGTAATTTTCTAGATGGAAATAGACCTTGAACCCTTCATCAAAGTTGTAGGAAACATCTTTAGGAACAACCTTTCAAAATTTGAGAACGAATGGTCAAGGCTTGGGTAGTGAAATGATCCTTCTTCCGTAGGTACTCAATCTAGAAGTTCCTCCAGAATTTTAGGAGTAAAGACTGCAAATTACTGTTCTTTATACATTGAGATATAGGCTTAGGTTTCTTCATGAAAAATGTTAATCTATGTCTCTCCTATAACATACTAAAATTTCGTAGCATTTCGATAAGTTTTGGTGCACTTTCCGCTTCTGTGATTGAAACTGCCCATGTCAGCTTATATCCTGCCTTGATCCGAGACTGGGCAATGGATGTGGTGCCTCTTGTACTTGATTTTCATGGCATATTGTGGCATCCCAAAAATAACTCATGGCCATGTGTTTTATAAGTAGGATTTTATTGATTTATGATTTCAAGATTTATGGTCAAGTGAATAAGAATAATCTGGTATTTATATAAATGGATAATTATTTTGTTGGAAACGCGTCCTATGTCCATGTGAGACCAAGGATTTTATTTGAAGAGGAAATTATGTTTTTGGCCACGAATTTTATAAGTCGGATTTTATTAAACTATGTTACAAAGTATTATGGCCATTTAAATTTGTAATTTGGTACCTTGTATAAGTGGGATTAAGATGGATTATCAAAAATAAATATGGGTCATTTAAGTTTGGACTTTAGGCCCAAGTGTGTTGGGCCCAAAGTGGGCCAAGAGGCCCGGCCCATAGAGCGCATGGGGTTGTTGACGCATGGAGGGGGGGAAGGAGCCGAATGGCCTCCTCCAAGTGTCTTCGGCAAGGGAGACACTTGTCTCCTTCTTGGGAACAAGTGTCCCCCATGCAAAATGAGGAGCATGCAAAGCAAACACTTGTCTTCCACCATAATCCCACCTGTCCTTTCTTTTTTGCCATCTGTCAATTTTAAACTTATTGATTAATCAAAAACAACGAAAAGGGGGAGGGGGTTTCGTACAAAGGTAGGAGAGACCGAGAGAGAGTTTGAGAGGAAACCAAACCAGAGAGAGAGAGAGAGAGTCATGTGGGCAACAAGGGAAAGAAAGGAAGGGGCCGCCTCTCGCCGTGTCCGTGCATCGCCGTCCGTCGCCGCCGTGTCCCGTCGCCGTTGTGCTCGCTGTTTGCTCGGTCTAGAGGCAAGTGGGATCCTTGATCTACTCTTGCATGTTGTGCCTAGTGTGTGTGATTGAATGGTGATAAATTTCGGATGTCTAGGAAGTGAAAAATTGAAGTTTTAAGAGTGGTGTTCTAGGCTCGTAAACTGTTCTTGAGAAAACAGCTCGACCTTGGATGTTCTAGTGACTTGCATGGGATGTTCGAGTTGGATTTTGGCTTTGACTTCTAAATGAAAGTTGTTAAGGACTTCCTGGACTATAATATACTCAAATTTGGGACAAAACAAACAAGTATAAGTGGGTTAAATCGTTATTCTTTGGAAAGACTGGATCTGGAGATGTTGGTACCCACCTTTGATGAATGCATGGACTGTAAGGCAAGCTTTTTGTTGAAATTTCACTTCAATTTTTTAACAAAAGATGTAAAGGACATCTGAGGTTTAACATATAAAAAATTTAGAGAAAACCAACAAGAATAGGTAGGTGAAATCGTGATCTTTCGGAGGTAGTTAGATCTGGGAATTTCGGTACTAGGAACAGAAGTTTTAACCGCCTATATTTAATTACCTAGGACGAATATGACTTTTATGCCTTCATGAAATATCTACCTTATGGTCTTGACTACCTCATAGTCGAATTTCATAATTTTTTAAGGTCATTTGGATATTTAACCGGAAATGTTTCTAAAACCGTGTAATCTGATGTGTTCGGACTTGGTCAGTTGTAATGCGTGGACCATATCATTTTTTATGAGGTTCTTTAGGAAATGTGTTCTGCATGAAATATCTCTCTTCATGTCTTCCCTACAACATATTCAAATTTCGTAATTTTTTAACTTCATTTGCCTATTTAACCAAAAATGTTTCAAAAACTGTGCAAGTTGAATTGTTAGAATAGTAGTGCTGTGATGCATGGTCTATACCGAATTGTATGAGGGTTTTTGGTGTAGGGTTCTTCATGGAATATATGCCTTTATGTCTTGACTATCACATGTTCAAATTTCATAATTTTTGAAGGTCATTTGGGTATTTAATTAAAATGTTTTCAAAAACTGTGCAAGCTGGATTGTGCGAATTTCAAAAGCTGTAATGCATGGACTATTCTGTTTTGTATGATCCCCATGAATTATGTTGTTTTAAGAGATTGAATCTTGCTACACATGTGATGATATTTGGCACTACATATAAGATCAAAAGCTGAATTGACTTTGTTGTCATCACATCATGTGCCATGTTGATATTGAGACACAAATGTGAATATGAATTATGAAAATGAGGATACCGTCGGAGGTGTGAGCCGACGATGCCTAGGGAGTGTCGGGATTGTCACGCCCCGATCCTCGGGCACGCACACATCCTTCTCACTTGGTCGATTTTATAGTGCGATATCCCAGGACTATGTATCGCCGACCCTTTCATTTATTAAGCACATGCGGAAGCAATTATAAATCCCCAGACAATAAAACGATGGGATAGAAAAGCAAGGCCATATTTTTCATATTGAAACTTATAACCAAACTTTTATACATGACATAAACCAGAGTACTTCACCACTATTCACAACTTTTTACTCTAACTCTATTCACAACAAAATGGAGTTCTCAAAAGAAGATAGAATCTCAGTCCATCCAGGTCGTACTCAAGATTTCTCTCGGTATTATCTTCTTCTTCCAAGGATCCTTCTCCTCCTCAGGTTTCACTTCAGTGTTCTCCTTCTCCGATCCCTCCTCCTCAGCTCCTTATCGGGATCCTGAAATGTTTTCCCCAAACCGGGATGAGACTACGTCTCAGCGAGTTCTACCCCACTAAGACTCAATTAGGGAACCAATACACCACATGGTTGCCTAAGCACAACACGAGTCAGAAGACTTACCTTGGCATCAGTTCCAACCTGCAATTCAACGTTATATACAGATGCTTCATATATCACATCGAACAGTCAATCAAATCACGACAATTGGATCAAATCATTGATCAATCGACCTAGTCGATTAAATATCAGTCAGATCATCTCTAGGTCATTCAATTCCCCACTACATAACCTCCAATAATACATTTAGTCACAGAGCTACATTCATGCTCTCGGGCGTCGTTTTCGCCAAGTATGTAATGGACAGCACTCGTGCGTTCTTTAAGGCGCCGTTTTCACCAGTGACTTCTTTATCACCGAACCACGTATGTCCCTAATGATGCATGCAGTAGACAGCAGCCGTGCGTTCTTTAAGGCGTCGTTTTCACCAGTGACTTCCTTATCACCGAACCACATATGTCTATACTGATGCAGGTAATAGACAGCACTCGTGCGTTCTTTAAGGCGTCGTTTTCACCAGTGACGTCCTTATCACCGAACCACGTATGTCTATACCTCGTACTTGATCGGTCTCAGCCAAGAGTATTCTCAATCCACTCTCACGGTTCTCCCCACTTTACAACTCAACAAGGCATTATTAATGCTAAATAGCCATACTCGGCCATCAACCAATCGGTCATTCAATTCCACTCAATTTCAATCAATTAAGGAATAATTCCTTAAATTGCACAATCAATTTAAATTAACACAATCTGGAACTCAAATAAATAAATAGACTGCACCACAACAATCAGCACAAAATTCCAGTCGTTGGCTATCCCTGCCTTAATTTCCGAAAACAAATAAATAAATAAATAAATAAATAATTTCAAAAATTAATTAATAATTCGATAATTCCAATTTAGCTCAAAATAGAGCTCAATTAAATAAACGGACTTCACCATGATCTTCAGCGTAAAATTCCGATCACCGGCCATCCCGGTTGAATTTTCGGAAATTAATTAATTAATTAATTAATTTCGAAAATTAATATTTAATTATTAAAAATTCCAATTAGGCCCGAATTGCCGAATTGAATCCCGATAAGGGTCGGGAAAAATCCCGAGATACATTAATTAAATACTAGACCACATCTACTTGCTAATGGCACCATCAAATTGTCTAATTTGCATCACAATTGACTAATAATCACTAATCTACACTAATCTAACCACCTAATCCTAATTAATTAAAACTAAACAACCTTTAAGTGTAATTAGTCCACTAAGCAAGGATTAGTGAGATTACTCACCGGAATCGCGCGCAAATCGGATCAATCCGACGGGGACGACGCGAGGAACGATTCCTTCCAAAGCACGGCTCGGTCCGGGGCCCGGAAACGGCCCAAAAGTGAGCCCGAAATCGCTGGAAACCCACACGGCGGGGTGGCTGTCCAGGCTGAAAAAAGAACACCAAACAGCAACCAAATAAAGCAGCAAGGGTGGCAAGGTGCGGGGGAAGGCCGGTGGAGGTCCGACGAGCTCAAATCAGCCGGAGGTGGCCGGAGGCGGCTGGACAGGGGCCGGGCGAGGCCGATCGCGCGGGGAGGGACGGCAGCGAGCGGCGGACGCGGGCGTGCGCGGTCGGTGGGACGACGGCCTGCGGCGAGCTGCGCGGCGGTGCGTGGGCGGTGACGGCGGCCGGCTACGTCTCGGCGAGCTGCTGCTTCCGTTCTTCTTCAGCTTCGGTTCACACGAAGGAGAAGAAGGGAGGGGGATTCGGTCACGTGGGGGAGTGGGGAGAAGAGAGAGGAGAGAGAAGGAAGAAAGAAAAGAGATAAGAAGAAGGGAGGAGATAGAATTTTGACTAGTCAAAAATGAAAAAGAGAGAGGGAGAAGCCAATTCAAAATTGGCAAGGGGGTAGGTGTTCGGTGGGGGTGTCCGCACGAAGGGGAAGGGGAGAGGAGAGAGAAGAGAGAGAGAAAGAGAGAAAAAGAAATAGAAAAAGAAATAGTACAAGAATAAGAAATTTACCTTATTCTTAAAATTACTATTATTTTCCATTTCTCTTTCCCTTTTTATTTTCCTCCGCTTCGATTTTTCTTCGATAATTTCTTTCCTGAAATTTCGGACTCGTCAATAATTTGACGGACGATGAGACAGATCCTAAAAATGAATTGTGACACGCTCGAATATTCGATTCCCGAACCCAAATTAAATTTCATGGTTAGAATCGATCAGATGTGATTTTAGTCCAATCCAACCAATTAAGTAGCTTTTAGGGATTTTACTGCAGATACATCCCTCAACGGCTTCACCCAATAGGTTAGTTAACTCGTGAGTGATCGCCGTAGAAAAAGGACCATAGGCACGTCGACGAATTGCCCATTTCACTTTATCGAAACGGGGTCGAATTATAGGATGTCACAGGGATGCCCGGGATGTGGGGGTACCGATGCCCGGTTGTATTATGGTACATGCCCGAATGTCCTCGGGAGTTTCGAGATTCCCGGTGGTATACGGTACGTAATTCCAGGGGGAATGCCTGGTGGTATGTCGGTATGTAATCCTGGAAGCCTCGGAGGTGTGTGCCGAGGGGATACCTCATGATGCCGGTTGGGATACGAGATGCCCTAATGTGGGGGTGCCAGATGCCCAGAGGTGTGTGCCGGAGGTTCCTCGCGATGCCAGGTTGGATGCGAGTGATAAATTGTGGGATGCAAACATTGGTCCTTGGAAAGAAAAAACCGATGAGATCCTTGTGAAAGATAAGAATTGAAAATGAATCATGTGCATGGGTGTATGCATATGGCATGATGCATGATTTGCTTATGAAAGTAAATTAATGCTATTTGATATTGAAAATGCAATCATGAAGGCATGAATGGATCTCATGGCGATGTATGCTTGATAGCATGGATGATATGAATCATGGTGGTATATGCACGATGGCATGGTGAGATATGCATGACTGCATGGTGGTATATGCACGATGGCATGGTGAGATATGCATGACTGCATGGTGGTATATGCACATATGGCATGGATATGCATGAATGCTTGATGATGAGTGCATGGTGGTATATGCACATATGGCATGGTGATATATGCATGAATGCTTGATGATGAGTGCATGGTGGTATATGCACATATGGCATGGTGATATATGCATGGATGCTTGATGATGAGTGCATGATGGCATATGCACATATGGTATGATGACATATGCATGGCTGCAAGGTAAGTTATGCTTGAATGCATGAATGATATGTGCTTTGTTATGATGCATTGATTGTTCTGTTTGATGCAATGAGTAGTTTGGTGGATCTTTACTATTGAGTGGTTGTACTCACCCCTTTTGGGGATTAACATTTCAGACTAGATAAGATTCATCTGCTGCCACTGCCACCAGTAGATGGATCAAGTGGTGGGATATGACCGCGAGGAGGAGGATAGCAAAGGAAGGAACTTTTGGACGTCGACACTGATCGATGGACTTTAAGTATACGACTGTTGGAGGAGATGTCGATCATCTTTTGAAGTATAGCCAAGTATAGTAAACCATTGCATTTTGATGTACTGATGAATGATGTCCATCTGGTTTAAGTAAATAAAAGTGTTTGGCTTTTACCTATAAATGTTTAGTTGGTGTGCATCGTTTTCTGAATATAGGGAAGGGAGTTGATGGATGTGCTTCCGCTATATGAATTGCGCAAAGGACTGATAAAAAAAAAAATGTAAACCCCTAGGTTGTATGGACCCGCTGCAATTGAAATGGTATCAGAGTGACATGTTATTAGGGAAAGTGAAAGGTAAGCGAACTATGGCGACCCTAATGGATCGAGGGCCGTCGAGGGGTGCCACATCTTAGTTGGTATCAGAGCTATGGTCTATTTGGAGTGATAAGGTGCCTCAGATGGAAATGAGGATAGAATAATGCACACCATAGGGTACTAACCAAGAGTAGTTGACTAACTTTGAACAACGGGTGATGGGTATTCACTCGTAGATCCCTGGTAACTAGTGTGAGTTGCTTCTAGGTGCCAGTAACATGTTTATGTTACTTATATAGTTGTAGTTGTTTTTAAATGGAGACATTGAGTCACAGATTATTCTTGAGGCAAATGCTTGGAAATTGCAGGAAAATCATGGTGCGAACTGGAAGTGCTCGTCCATCGAGGGCTGAAGCCTCTACTGCAAGGGCTGAACCCCGAACGGAAGATATCCTGCAGGCATTGGCCAATATAGGAAATCTGATGGAAAGGCAAGCACAGCAACAACCCGGAATAGAAGGTCGTCCTCAAGGACTGGTGGAGCAATTTCTGAAGTTGAAACCACCTAAGTTTAGTGGAACAGGAAGTCCTGAGGAGGCGGAACATTGGATTGATGGAATGGAACGGATTTTCCGGTTGTTGAACTGTAGCGATGCTGAAAAGATAACCTTGGCAGAGTACCAACTGGAGGGAAATGCAAAATTTTGGTGAAGGGCTTCGAAGGATACAATCTTTCCACCAGGTACTGACGTAAACTGGGATGAGTTTGTTAAGGCTTTCAATAGGAAGCATTTCTCTGACTGTGCCAAGGATAAGAAGATTACTGAATTTGTTCAGTTGGAACAAAGGGAGCTGACAGTGGACCAGTATGAAGCAAAATTTTATGAATTGTCTAGGTATGCTCCTAGGTTGGTTGAGGATCGAGAGGAAAAGGCTAAGAGATTCTTGAAAGGACTAAGGACTGATATCAGGAAACAACTAGTGCCTTTGAATATAAGGGATTATAATGAGATTTATGAGAGGGCAAAGTTGTTGGAGCAAGAGTTAGTGAGAGAGCAATCAGAATCTAAGAGGCAGATGACCTTTAATGATGTTCGAAGGGGTAAGAGACCTTATCCTGATCAAGGTCAACCTTGGGAATCTAAGAAGAGGAATAATTTTGGGAATTCTGGAAAAGTCAGGAGTGGCCCAGTTCTAGGGAGAGTACCCTATCAGAGTAATATTTGTCAGAGATGTGGTGGACAACATGGGCCAGGACCCTGTAATGATCGACTAAAATGTTTTGGTTGTGGGCAGAGAGGTCACTTTAAGAGAGATTGTCCACAAGAGAGGTCGCAGCTGAATGTTAGCTCGATGCGACAAGTGCAACAACATACTGCTGGACCAAATCCACCAAGGAATCCACAGAGGCCACCAGCACAAGGAAGGGTGTATGCGGTCACCCAAGAGGAAGCGAAAGCTTCCAAAAAAGTTATCTCAGGTACAATTTCTATAGATGATAAGAAGGTATATATGTTATTCGACATGAGTGGCACGCATTCATTTGTGTCCGAAAAATATAGATGATTGTGAGAAATAGGAACAAATCTTTAGATATGCCTCTTCGTATTTCTACATCACTAAAGGACATGTTGTTATCTACGTTAGCATGTGAGATGTGTGAGATAACCCTAGGGGAATGAGATCTGGAAAGGGACTTGGTAGTGATAGTTATGTATAACTTTGACCTCATCGTAAGAATGAACTAGCTCCGTAAGCAATGGACTAGGATGAATGATCTCCTAAGATAATGCCTGCCTATGTGGTAAGGATAAAACCGTGAGGCTTAGTATGGGATAGGCTTAGTGGATAATATCTCTGTAAGTTAGTCCCTATTGAAACGAGACCCTCCAGTAGATGTGTAATTTGGGTTCGAACCAGGCGAAAGCTAGTGTACCTGTAACGACCCGGTCCGATGAGGGCGGGGAGTGGATGCTGAGGTCATAGGACCTGAACAAGGAGCGGCTCCTGGCAGGCGTCTAGGATAGCAAAAGGGGGCAGGAATGAACCGAACTATGAACTGAACTGGGAAGGTAGTGTTTCTGGGATAATTTTATCAGAGTGGCACAGCGGAAACATGGTTAAGCTTATGGAACTCTTGTTTGTGAAAAGAGGGACAAGTTGATGTGTTTGTGCATTAATTATAGGCAATTGAATCATGTAATTGTTAAGAGTAAGTACTCATTACCTAGAATTGATGACCTATTTGACCAATTGCAAGGAAGTTTGGTCTTTTCAAAAATTGACTTGAGGACAGGATACCATCAACTAAGGATTAAGAAAGAAGACGTTCCTAAGACCGCATTTAGGACTCGCTATGGACACTATGAGTTCCTAGTTATGCTATTTGGATGGACGAATGCCTTAGCTGCATTCATGGATTAAATGAATAGGATATTTAAGCCTTATTTGGATCAAATTGTGATTGTCTTCATTTGATGATATCTTGATAAATTCTAAAGGACCTGAAGAACATGCACAGCATCTAAGTGTAGTGCTGCAAACAAGGCTTAAGAAATGAATTATGGAGAGTAAGTTATGAATTTGAGGATTAAGTTATGATCATTTGAGCTAAGTGGTGACTTCCTATTAGAGGATCTCATTGGAAGTCTTGATGCGTTACATGGAGGCATTTAGTATGTATAGAATGATATTGGAAGTCATGAGTTTGAGTGGTCATATGAGACATGGAATTATTTGATGTTTATATGTCGGAATAATAGGTTTAATTGATGGTAGTCAACTTTTAATTTTAGGTGATGATCTCAGTTTGAAAAGGTTTGGTGGAATTAGTGGATATGATCAATTGTGGTTATAGTCTTTCCAAGGTGAAAAGGTGAAAGTTCAAGTTGTGGATTTGATGAGTGATTAGTCCAAGTGATGATCCTTTAGGGTGAGACATGAGATATACTCGATGGAAACTAGACAAGTTTTATTTTGGTGGATTGTCGATCTTTGAATTGAATAAGTCTTGATGGACTGTCGATATTTGAACCGAATGAATGATGCTATATTTTAGGCTTGAATTGATGGTGACAAAGGTATAGGAATAATTCGGCTAAATGATGTGTTTGATTGAGATCGTTAGATATACTAGAGTGGAAATGAAATCATGTGATGATGGATTTTGTGCAAGAGTTACCAAGGACATCAAGTGACCACGACTCTATCTAGGTGATAGTAGATCGCTTGACTAAGTCCACCCATTTCCTAGCAGTTCGCGTAGATTATCCGATGGATAAAATTGCTGTTATATGTGTAAGCCAAGTGGTACGCTGACATGGTGTTCCTGTAATTATCATGTCCGATCAAGACTCAAGATTTACTTCCAACCTTTGGCGAAGTCTTCAAACCGCCTTAGGGACTAAAGCTCTAGCTTAGTACCACTTTTCATCCACAAATGGACGGACAAACGAAAAGAGTGATCCAAGCAGTTGAGGACATGTTAAGAGGTTGTGTCATTGATTTTGAAAGGAAGTTGGGATGAAAAGTTATACCTGGTAGAATTTGTGTATAACAATAGCTTTCAGAAAAGTATAGGCATGGCTGAGGAAGTATCAGCCAGACCCTAGTCACATACTCGATAATGAAGCTATCAAAGTGGATGAGGAAGTGAGGTACATTGAGGAGCTTGTGCAAGTGCTGGATCAAAAGGAACAAGTCCTACGGACGAAGAAAATACCATTGGTTGAGATATTATGGCGACATCATGATGTGGAGGAAGCCACATGCGAAAGTGAAGATAATATGAAGGAAAAGTACCCCCATTTATTCCAAGAGACATAGGAAATGTCTAATTTCGAGGACGAAATTCTCTAAGGAGGGAAGAATTGTGGCATCCCAAAAATAACTCATGGCCATGTGTTTTATAAGTAGGAGTTTATTGATTTATGATTTCAAGATTTATGGTCAAGTGAATAAGAATAATCTGGTATTTATATAAATGGATAATTATTTTGTTGGAAACGCGTCCTATGTCCATGTGAGACCAAGGATTTTATTTGATGAGGAAATTATGTTTTTGGCCACGAATTTTATAAGTCGGATTTTATTAAACTATGTTACAAAGTATTATGGCCATTTAAATTTGTAATTTGGTACCTTGTATAAGTGGGATTAAGATGGATTATCAAAAATAAATATGGGCCATTTAAGTTTGGACTTTAGGCCCAAGTGTGTTGGGCCTAAAGTGGGCCAAGAGGCCCGGCCCATAGAGCGCATGGGGTTGTTGACGCATGGAGGGGGGGAAGGAGCCGAATGGCCTCCTCCAAGTGTCTTCGGCAAGGGAGACACTTGTCTCCTTCTTGGGAACAAGTGTTCCCCATGCAAAATGAGGAGCATGCAAAGCAAACACTTGTCTTCCACCATAATCCCACATGTCCTTTCTTTTTTGCCATATGTCCATTTTAAACTTATTGATTAATCAAAAACAAAGAAAAGGGGGAGGGGGTTTCGTACGAAGGCAGGGGAGACCGAGAGAGAGTTTGAGAGGAAACCAAACCAGAGAGAGAGAGAGAGAGTCGTGCGGGCAGCAAGGGAAAGAAAGGAAGGGGCCGCCTCTCGCCGTGTCCGTGCATCGCCGTCCGTCGCCGCCGTGTCCCGTCGCCGTTGTGCTCGCTGTTTGCTTGGTCTAGAGGTAAGTGGGATCCTTGATCTACTCTTGCATGTTGTGCCTAGTGTGTGTGATTGAATGGTGATAAATTTCGGATGTCTAGGATGTGAAAAATTGAAGTTTTAAGAGTGGTGTTCTAGGCTAGTAAACTGTTCTTGAGAAAACAGCTCGACCTTGGATGTTCTAGTGACTTACATGTGATGTTCGAGTTGGATTTTGGCTTTGACTTCTAAATGAAAGTTGTTAAGGACTTCTTGTAGTATAACATACTCAAATTTTGGGATAAAAAAAACAAGTATAAGTGGGTTAAATTGTTATTCTTTGGAAAGACTGGATCTGGAGATGTTGGTACCCACCTTTGATGAATGCATGGACTGTAAGGCAAGCTTTTTGTTGAAATTTCACTTCTATTTCTTAACAAAAGATGTAAAGGACATCCTGAGGTTTAACATATCAAAAATTTAGAGAAAACCAACAAGAATAGGTAGGTTAAATCGTGATCTTTCGGAGGTAGTTAGATCTGGGAATTTCGGTACTAGGAACAGAAGTTTTAACCGCCTATATTTAATTACCTAGGACGAATATGACTTTGATGCCTTCATACAATATCTACCTTATGGTCTTGAATACCTCATAGTCGAATTTCATAATTTTTTAAGGTCATTTGGATATTTAATCGGAAATGTTTCTAAAACCGTGTAATCTGATGTGTTCGGACTTGGTCAGTTGTAATGCGTGGACCATATCCTTTTTTATGAGGTTCTTTCGGAAATGTGTTCTGCATGAAATATCTCTCTTCATGTCTTCCCTACAGCATATTCAAATTTCGTAATTTTTGAACTTCATTTGCCTATTTAACCAAAAATGTTTCAAAAACTGTGCAAGTTGAATTGTTAGAATAGTAGTGCTGTGATGCATGGTCTATACCGAATTGTATGAGGGTCTTTTGGTGTATCGTTCTTCATGGAATATATGCCTTTATGTCTTGGCTATCCCATGTTCGAATTTCATAATTTTTGAAGGTCATTTGGGTATTTAATTAAAATGTTTTCAAAAACTGTGCAAGCTGGATTGTGCGAATTTCAAAAGCTGTAATGCATGGACTATTCTGTTTTGTATGAGCCCCATGAATTATGTTGTTTTAAGTGATTGAATCTTGCTGCACATGTGATGATATTTGGCACTACATATAAGATCAAAAGCTGAATTGACTTTGTTGTCATCACATCATGTGCCATGTTGATATTGAGACACAAATGTGCATATGAATTATGAAAATGATGATACCGTCGGAGGTGTGAGCCGACGATGCCCCGGGAGTATCGGGATGCCAGGGATGTGGGGGTGCCAGATGCCCGGTTGTATTATGATATATGCCCGGATGTCCTCGGGAGTTTCGAGATGCCCGGTGGTATACGGTACGTAATTCCAGGGGGAATGCCTGGTGGTATGTCGGTACGTAATCCCGGAAGCCTCGGAGGTCTGTGCCGAGGGGATACCTCGTGATGCCAGTTGGGATACGAGATGCCCGGAATGTGGGGGTGCCGGATGCCCGGAGGTGTATGCCAGAGGTTCCTCGCGACGCCAGGCTGGATGTGAGCGATAAATTGTGGGATGCAAACATTGGTCCCTGGAAAGAAAAAACTGATGAGATCCTTGTGAAAGATAAGAATTGAAAATGAATAATGTGCATGGGTGTATGCATATGGCATGATGCATGATCTGCTTATGAAAGTAAATTAATGCTATTTGATATTGAAAATGCGATCATGAAGGCATGAATGGATCTCATGGCGATGTATGCTTGATATCATGGATGATATGAATCATGGTGGTATATGCACGATGGCATGGTGAGATATGCATGACTGCATGGTGGTATATGCACATATGGCATGGATATGCATGAATGCTTGATGATGAGTGCATGGTGGTATATGCACATATGGCATGGTGATGTATGCATGAATGCTTGATGATGAGTGCATGGTGGTATATGCACATATGGCATGGTGATATATGCATGAATGCTTGATGATGAGTGCATGATGGTATATGCACATATGGTATGATGACATATGCGTGGCTGCAAGGTAAGTTATGCTTGAATGCATGAATGATATGTGCTTTGTTATGATGCATTGATTGTTCTGTTTGACGCAATGAGTAGTTTGGTGGATCTTTACTATTGAGTGGTTGTACTCACCCCTTTTGGGGATTAACATTTCGACTAGATAAGATTCCTCTCGCTGCCACCGCCACCGCAGATGGATCAAGTGTTTGGATATGACCGCGAGGAGGAGGATAGCAAAGGAAGGAACTTTCAGACGCCAACATTGATCGATGGACTTTAAGTATACGACTGTTGGAGGAGATGTCGGTCATCTTTTGAAGTATAGCCAAGTATAGAAAACCACGGCATTTTGATGTATCGATGAATGATGTCCATCTGGTTTAAGTAAATAAAAGTGTTCGGCTTTTACCTATAAATGTTTAGTTGGTGTGCATCGTTTTCTAAATATAGGAAAGGGAGTTGATGGATGTGCTTATGCTATATGAATTGCGCAAGGGACCGATCAAAAAAAAAAATGTAAACCCCTAGGTTGTATGGACCTGTTGCAATTGAAATGGTATCAGAGTGACATTTTATTAGGGAAAGTGAAAGGTCAGCGAACTGTGGCGACCCTAACGAATCGGGGGCCGTCGAGGGGTGCCACACATATAGGGAGTCTAATGGTCTTGTGATTATGGTTAGTTTGTGCATGAGCATGCCTCTTCCATAATTCAAAGTATGGTCATTGTATGGTTGCCAAATGTGGCATGTGTGTGCAATGAGTGCGACATGAATGAAGTGTTGTGTGAGCATGAGTCCTGCTTGAAGTAATTGTGTACTCTTGAGGTCTTATGCATGCTGTGATGGGATATAATTCAGAGGTTTGATGTGTGAAATGTGTGAATTATCAGTAAGAGATTTCCATCGGTACCGAGATGCGGGTGATGCCCCAAGGAGTGGGATGCCCATGCTGAGTGATCTTGGATACCTTGGTTGAGTGAGAGACCAGGATGCCTCGAAGTTGAGATGCCCCTGTGTGATCAAGGATGCCTCGGTTGTGTGATACTAGGATGCCTCGGTGTGAGATGCCCCATGCTGAGTGATCTTGGGATGCCTCGGTTGTGTGATACTAGGATGCCTCGGAGTGAGATGCCCATGATAGCAATATTGTGGATGTCTGCATGTGGGATTCTAGAAGTGACTCGATCGGGCCGGCTTGCGTTCCGGTGGGTAAACTAATCGACTTGATATACACACTATAATGTAAATTCCACTTGGCGTGTGAGTTTGCCTGCTGCTGTTGCATTTCATCTTAGTTCAGATTAGGAGCATGAGGTGTACATGTGCATTTAGCATATTTGTTATGGAATGATCATTCATGTGACATTTTAGTATTCATTTAGTTATACCCGTGACAATCCTGCCTTAGTATGTTGAACTATTTGATTGTGTACTCTTGATTTCTTTGGCAACTGTGGATTGTCTAGTGTAGGGTCTTATTATTTCATTACTAGGCATTGCTCATTCCTTTCTATTTTTTAAATCGTTAGTATGGACATACCACCGATTGCTCATTATGGGGTGATAACGTATATTGATGTTTCTTTCCACGACGTGTGTGATCCCGATATCGAGCTGACCTACATGAAATACGAGGCTACACTTTGGATGGATGATGGCAGGGTAGACTAGATTCCTATGAGGTTTGTTGCGTGGTTCATAAACCACGAAGGGGAGCTGTTTGGCCCTCTTCAGTTCGTTGTTGGAGGACTTGGAGCCGAACAGGAGGTGCTTAGGTACCCAGATCATGATGAAGCCAGTGAAGACGTCTTTTGTTTTTTGAATGGATGTGGGCTAGTGTGGGGGTAGTGAAGTTAGGAACCCCTCTCACCCTTTTCCCTGGTTGATTACTTACACTTTTGTTATGAACATGTAAATTTATATTGTACATAAGGGAAGAACTTGTAAGTAATACAAGTCAACGTATGTAAGCCTTAATGGTTTTTAAAAGGAAAGTTAATGAAGCTTCTCATGATCCTTATGTATGTTCTCAGTTGGATTGTCTAATATTAGGTGACTGGACTATTACAGGGTGATCATGTATTATAAAGTTTTAGATCATCAACTATCCATGTTATACATGCTAACCCATTAGTTATGGATATAGTCCAATAATTGAAAACAACAGGTCCTGTCAAGATGATAATCCGTATAATTTCCACTTGCGCTTAGTATGTGACGCTACTAGGACGTTACAGCTTTGGTTCCGGTCATCACTTCTCAAATGTTACTAAAAGAAGAGAGAAACTACATTTATCTGGACGAAACCTCAAACTAGCGCACAACCTACAATGATGGGCGGCTTGCTTGAGGCCAATAGAGAGAGAGAACGTGAGGAGGGAGGAGGGGCGTTCTAGGAGGAGGATGGTGGAGAAAATGGAGGGCAAGTGAGGAAAATGGGAATTGTTCCTCCTATTTATAGCCCTTGGAGACATCATTACCAAGCCAAGTGGTCCTTTCCAATGTGTCCAAGTGTCCTGCCTACTTTCCTTGGGTGGCAAGCCTATTATTCCAATAATTGAGGCCTAAGGAATGAGTTGGAAGGCTACAAAGGCCTTGCTTGGCAATTCTAGTTCCTAGGCATCATCGATGATGGCCCGCTTTTCGCTTTTTCATTGGCCCACATCTATCCCGCATGTAATGGCATTTAATGAATTCTAATGATGATGCTACTTTAGGTTGCCAACTAGGCAATTCTAGAATATTTGGTTATTAATGAGGGCTCGTGTATCACTCTCTAATTGATCCACTTGTGTGCCGCCTTTCTCTAGAATCTTCAAAGATATTTTGGCCACCATCATGACTTTTGACTATTCCAAGAACAACTCACCTCTTCATTTAATGAAGGGTTTCTAGAATTTACCGTACTTTTGTCTTTTCTTCATTAATTAGGTGGCCTAGAGAATTCTTTCATCCAAGTTGGTTATGGGGCCAGAGAAGGGATCATTAGGTACACCTCAAAAAATCAAATCATGTACACCCGAGGTTTGTCCCTTACGTCCCATAGTCGCCCAAACCGTTCCTTTGGACGGTCGGGCGACCAATAGGGTCAGTTGTCCTTTAATTCGTTCAAGACCTATTCTAAGGTTACCCATGTCCTAGCACAAAGCCAAGGCACTCATGGACCTTAGAATAAGTGACGGAATAGTCAGGTCTATCTTTGGGCTCATTTTGGTCGGTACCCAATCCATCGGTGCGGTTCATGGTCGGTGCATTACCAATCCATGATCGGACATCACCAATTCGAGATTCCGTTCCGATCACTAAGAATTAAATAAGGAATGATGCATTTTTAGTTGGAAGGAAATTGCATTTGGCCAATTTGGATCGTCTGTGTATCGGTGCATAACCGGGCGGAATCACCCGCCACCAGAAACAGTGACCGGTCGGATCAACCCGTGACCATCCACCGATCTAAAATCATCTCGTGACCAAGTGATCAAAAATTCATCTTATGAGCTGGTGATCCTATTCCATTGGTATGGTTGGTAGAAATTCATGGCGGACACCTTGACCAATTTGTGACCGGTCGGTCGGTCGGTCGGTCGGTCTATGACCGATCTGTGATTCCTTGACGATCGAACCAATCGATCCATAGCCAATGGCCCATGATCGATCCTTTTAGGACTTTATGGTTGATCCTCACGGGGTCAGGAATTGAGGATGTTACACATCACCTAGCAATTGTCTAGTCTCAACAACCATTATGCCTAGTTAGTGGAATTCCGGCGAGCATTAGTCACCAAGGACAAAGACGGATTTATCAACGAAGCAATATTATTTCCATCCGGCGAGTAGTTGGTGTGACTACGGGGGAAACGTAATCAACTTGTCTAAACATGGATCGGAAATTGCATCACTCCCAAAGTTGCGGCCGGAATATCCCAGATGAAGACTCGAGAAAGATATGGAAGAATATCAAAAGAATGTATGGAAAATTAGATCGAGTTAAGATTTTTCAACTAACCCAATAACTTTCAAATATAAAACGAGGCAATATAATCATAGCCATGGTCTACAACAAGCTCTCAACCTTATGGAATGAGTTAGAAGTAGTTGAAGAGAAATTAGGAGGGCCGGAATCAACTTGGCAACAATACCTAACTATAAGGGAGAGAGAAAAATTGACCAAATTTCTGCTTATTTTGAAGGATTCTTACCTTCATTTCACCTTGGAGCCCATGCTGATGCTTGGTCAGATTTATCAGCTCGCCATTTAGGAGGAGAGCCAATGCCTCACTACTTCCAATTTACCAAGGTTGGGGACAGAATTGTGTTTGTAGCTCATATGAACGCCTCATAGGGAGGAGCGACGATCCAAGGATAGAAAGGAAGGCGAGGCTGCAACTAGGGTTTCTTGGAGAAGACCCTAGAAACTTCGAGAGAGGGATGAGGCCTAGATGTCATCGTGTGATCTTACAATTCACCAATGCCCTATCCATTAATCGGTTTCGATAGCTCACAAGTCTTCTTCTTAGCAGGATCGGATGGCTCACAAGGCATCTCTCCATCATTTGGATCCGATGGCTCATGTCACGCTTGCCACCCTTGGCATGCATGACAGCTCCTTTCATCCCAATTCGTCTTTTTAGAAAACAACATAGTGGGTATCAACTATAAACTCATGATATTTTTAAAGCTTAAAATAAATCAGCGGAAGTAGAAAATACAGTAAAGGAAAGAAAACAAGCATAAAACTGGGGGCAACCATCAAGTTTCGTTTCTTTCCTGCGGCAGGCTTATTCATATATAGAGAGTTCAACCAGTTTTCTTCAAAAAAAAAAAAAAAAAACACACGAGGCTTTAAGAAAAAAAAAAACACAAAAGAGCAGTAACCTAGTATCTACACTATCGTCCTCCCCTGGCCCAAACCTGTAGAACTCTCTCTCTCAAGCTATCTACTTGTCATGCCATCCATTCGCCTCCATCCTAGCTTCTGGCTACCCCTTCACTAGCCCGCCTATCGTGCAAGACTGCCTCCACTGTGGCCACCACTATTCAATGGGAGTGGTCCCACTAAGTGTCCACCGACATGCCGATACAAGGCCACAAATCGGAGAGCGACGGGGCGTATAGGCGCCCCTATGCCAACAATCATTAAGCAAGCGACTCAGAGGAAAGTGGCTCCGGGCACGTGATGTTCTTCCACCTCATCATAGTACTAGAAGAAATCCACAGGCGTGCCATACAGAACCTATTGGAGGCAAGTAGGATCGACATGGCTCAACTTGGAAAAAAGTGTAAAATCAATTGGAGTGAGTAAAACTCAGGAAGCAAAGGATTCACTAACTAGAATACAAGTATTAAATCACTAACTAACAGGTGACACAACTTGCTTGAGGACCTTTCTATAAGCATGATTAGTAAAGGACCCTCTGTTGATTGTCCCATTTGGTGATCATAAACACAATAATCAGAACTTACTTAATAACCTTTCTACTTACATGGGTGGCCTCTACCAGGCTCTCACAAATGATGACGTATGCCAATAATACCAATTCTCACTACCAAAGAGTACAACACACACATAGGCCACATCGTGAGCATGAATATAATTTATTATATGCACATATGCCACCATACATCATAGTATAACAATGCATGCACATGATCACATGCAAACAATTTTTCCTCACAACAACATACGTGACTCCTCAAGGAGTCCAACTACCACCATCTTCTAGAAAGGTCAAGGGCATAACACATCCATGCATCTCACACCCCACTAGCATTGCAAGGCATCCCTTGGGGAACTCACACCTTCTTCCTCGGTGTCTGGAGAGCACCTAGTTCCCCCCTCACTTACTAGCCTCTCCGGGCATCCTGCACCCAAGGCATTTGGTAAGAATCAAATTCTTCACCAGGCAACCAAAGGGAGCCATGTTACCCCCTTCAAGCATCTTGCATCTAACTTGGCATTAAGAGGAACCCCTAAACAGCACCCACTCTTAAGCTTTCGAAGGACACCACGTTACCCCTTCTAGGCATCTTACACCCAAGGCATCGTCATCATGAGGACCAATGGCAATCGATTGTACCATTACCATGGTGCAGCAAAATCCAATGTTACATTCGGCAATGCAATACTATTTGCAAGAAGAAGGAACAAGCCAAGTAGTCCATACACTAGTTTACTTAACTAATCATCATCACTTTCCAACCTGACGTCTATAGTCTTACTAGGAAGTTGTACCCATGGTTAACAAAAAAGTCTACGTAACTTAAAGTTGTAATCCAAATGACCATAAGTTCTAGCACGCACGATAAAATATCCAAATATAACTATAGGTCCTAAATTCCAATGGACTCGGTAATGAGGCAATGTGACCCCGCACCTTCATTTTCCTTCTTTTTTTGTCAATCTACTTCTTAAAATGACTTAATAAAATTCACGTACAAAGCTGGAATTAAAACGGCGAGGCCTAGTACTTTTCCGAGAGACATAGACTAAGTTGTTTCGTCACCTCCAAAAAACGGGATTTGTCTCAACGTACTACATAACAAACTAATTCGAAGTCGAGAAGTTTTCAGCCTAACTTGGGACCACTTGGTTCGAGCATGATGGCTGTCCTAATGATAAAGAAAGCTCGGACATGGCTCCAACGTCCCCTTAGCCTCCATTCGTGTGGAATTCCGAGGTCCCGTCGCTGTCGGTGTTATGCCTCGAACCTCGAGTGCGCGCACATCCCTTGGCAGTCGACTAAAATTTGCGACGTTCCTAGGATGCGTTGCCGACCCTTTTTATTTTATACACATGTGGAAGCGAATTAAACAAACCCCGGACAACAACAAACATGGGATGGAAAAGCAGGACAACCCAATTTCATATAAACACACTTTAAATACAATCTGAGTCAGTCCTACGAGTCTGCACACTAAGGTCTGCCCTAAAAGAATTACCGGAAAACCTCTACTCCCGATCCCTTCGACTCTGGCGCAGGATCCTCCACGATACCTTCCGGTATCTTCAGACTAAGGACTTGAAAATTTATAAACCCCAACAGGGTGAGAATAAATCTCAGTGAGTCAACACCCTAAACCCCAACTAGGACGATAATTCACTCAGAGACGTCCTAAACATGCACCACTCAGAACTTACCTCACCTCAGCATGTCCCTGCACATTAATGCATCTCATATGCACTCATAAACGCAACATGCGTAAACAATAGTTGGAACACTTCATGTCACTCATCAAACAATTCACAAGAGTCTCAATTATAAGGCCAAATTGTTGTGACACGTCCCATTCCGTGTGTGGCACCCCCGAACGGCCCCCGATCCGCTAGGGTGACCACAGTGCACTTGCCTTTCTCTTGTCCTGATAATATTCTACCCTAATACCAAAGAGTTATAAAAAGTCTATAAGTTCTGGGGGTTTATAATTCTTACACTGGTCCCTGCGCAGTTTATAGAGCGGAAGTAAAATCAACCATTCCCCTTCCATAATTTGAAAACGATGCACACCTGCTAGACATTTTATAAGCCAAAGCCGAACACTTTTATTTACATAAACGTGATGGACATCTTTAGTCGGTACATAAAAAACGCCAAGATTTTTCTACACCCGGCTATTTCCCCAAAAGATACCCGACTAATACAACAACTATAAACATAAGTCCATCAAACAGTGTCGGCGGTCCAAAAATGCTTCATCTGCTAACCGTCACTCTCGGTCACACCCAGCCCGGTCCATCAGCTGGCGGCGGCAACATCCCCAGCATGATCCCATCATGACGGACATGCACTGACAGAAACTCCTGAATCACTAGGCCGTCAGATGAACTGATGTCATACATAACTAGAACCCGCACTCGAATAAAAACCAACCCTTGTATCTCGGGATGATGGTGCTCTGAACACTCACACTCAACGTCGGCCGGAATACCGTAAAATGTACCGGGGGTGACTGGTAGCAGAGGCATATCTTCTAATCTGAAATGTTAGTCCCCAAACGGGGTGAGTACAGCAACTCAGCAGTAAAAGATTCATCAAGCTATATCAAGCATTACTATCAATATCTAGATTCATGCAAAATAGACAAAAACAGGTGATCAAGAAATAAATATACATCAAAATCATGAAATTATTTAATGTAATGGAAAATGCAATTTCAAAAGAATCAAAATGCATCATGTCCAGTTACACAAGTCCCGATCATAGGACCAAACTGTTATGACACGTCCCATTCCATGCTATACAATTTAGTCCTATAACCAGACCACACACACACTTAGTAGAATCATCCATTTTATCATTCAAAAGGTTTCATCCTTCAGAGGACCAACGTTTGCATCCTTTTGGGATTTCGCACCCAACCTTGGCGTCGCGAGAGCCTTTGGTTTTCAATCACTGGGCATCCGGAGCGTATCACACCTCTAGGCATCTCACACCCCACTTGGCATCGCGAGGAAACCTCCAATGCTCACCATGAGAATGGTTACCCCGGCCCTCCAGATTTACGTACCGACTAGCATACAACCGGGCATTCCGAAGCTCCCGGGGAAAAACCTCCGGCATTCAGCCAGTAGGGCCACCGGTCATCCACAAGGCATCAATTCATTCGATCCTTTGGGCCTCCCGACTCCCGGGGCATCGTTGGGTCAACGGTATCAATTAACATCTTAATTTCCAAAAACACTTTTAAATCTCAATATTGCACAATATGCCAAATGCCAGTATCATCATGTCAAATAACAATTCAAGATGTATTCACCTTTGGGACAATTTGAGCAAATTCGGAACAAAACAGCTCAAACATCACAATGCACAGTTTTGTTAACAATTTTGGAATGACCCCTAAATGAACTCAGAAAATTACGAAATTTTGACATGTTATAAATAAGACCCAAAGGAAAAAGTTTCATGAATAACACTAAGTCATATTCATTATATATCAAGAGCATTAATTGCTGTATTCTTTGCTAACATTCTGTAATGGCTTCCAGATTTAACATTTACAAAGAAAATCGTTTTACCAATCAAACCTTGTTCATTTATTCTTAAATTTTGATATGTTATTCCTAAAGATATTCCCTACAACTTTCATTAAGGGTTCAAAGTCCAACTCTGGCTAGATAATTACAGAAAATTCACGGAATCACCGAAGGTCATCCTGCTTTTCTATGAAACAGTTTACTAGTTTAAAGAGAACTACTTCTACTCATTTAAAATCCAGCATCCAACGTCCACAACCCAATACTTACAAGTCTATTGCACTACATTACAGCTACTTCACTTCAAAAATCCACTATAGGTAGGCCCTTCAATTCTTATTTAAGCCAAAAACCGAAACCACATAGAACAACTCTGTTCTTACTCAATCTCAATCATCCAAAAATCAACATGCAGTTCCCATTTCTGCATTTTCTCACATCTCCCAGCATTTCACCAGATAATCACAGCATGCAAAGACATAGATCAATGAACTTTCACTTGCCTCTAGCTCTTTTACTCGATTGCAAGCAAAACAGGGGCTCGTGGGTCTCGGGCTCGGCTCAACGGTGGCGAAGACTGGCGGCGACGGTGGCGGCAGCGCGGTGCTTGACGGAAGGGGGACCTCCTCCTTCCTCACGCCGTGCACCCACTCGCTGCTCGCACTTCTCTCACTCACAGCCCTCTCGATCGCTCACTCTCTCTCTGCTTTCGGTCTGCTCGATTCACTCTTCCCCCTTCTCTCAATTCCGAATTTCCTTTTTGTTCCTTCATTAATTAACTAATTAATTATTTGCATGCAGATTAATTGGTGGCTGAAGCTGCAACGGACAGGTGGAGGAGGCGTGTCTCCCCTTGTCCGGTTTCCTCCTTTGCTGGCCACCGAATGGGAGAGCAACGTGGAAGTTGCTGGGCTCCTCTCAGTCACCACTTAGGAAGAAAATTGAGAATTGTTGACTTGCTTTGTCGACAATTAAGGGGGGCTTCTTGGGCTTTTTTGGGCCTGTAAATTTGTAGCTGAAAGGTCCTAATTAAATGGCCCAAATTCTCCAAAGATAAGTCCCTAAATTTCTGCACAAATATGAGGCATTTTGGTTTCCATAGAAATCAACTACTATCCCCTTAATCAATTTGCCTCATGTACATGTACATAACCGAAGTTCTCGCGTGGAGAAGAGATTCAACTGAGCGACATGGTGACAAAATTTCATTTCCTTACTTGTCGAATTGCACAAAGAAAAGACGTGCATGGTCCTCATGCGCAGTCCAACTCCTCGAAATTTTATTCTTAAATTCGGCATGTGGGTTTCTCATGGATGGCCGAATTCCATTAATCGATCAAAGTCCAAAGACTTCTCTTGTTGCACGGTTGATTGGTCCAATAGATAAAAGAAAATGTGGCCGTTGGTGAGATTGTTCGTATGGCCATTCAAAGACGAATTTCTTTTTCTTCATATTTGGTCACATCGAACACGTACATGAAGATGTCAAGTGTCGGTATAGGAATCTAGTTCGATGTAGTGCAAAAGCGGGTAAGGTCGGTATCACCAATGAATTCAAAAAGAAATCTTGTCAAGATTATAATTCTTGCAATGATCGGACCATTACTAAACATATCGTATCGATCCAAAAATAATACGAATCAATGCCCATAAATGATATCAATGCCATAGTCCGACGATACTTCCGTCGATCGGTCACGACCGTCACATAACCGAGGGCCGTTGAAATTCTTGGATGCCACATCGTGCCACACAATTTCATCCCATAATCAGGCGCGGGTAACTCATATCGGCGGTTCAATCCACACCCGATATTCACTCTCAATATTCAAACTCAACATCCCAATTCAATATTCCGGCTCTACAATCCAACTCAATACTCAATACTAAAGGTTCTAGAGGTGCCCCCTCCCACGAAATTCTAATATCGTGTGGCACTTAGTCCTTGACCACATTAAGCAATAGCTCAAGTTACTAGAGGTGGCTCCCACGAAGTCACGCTGTCGTGTAGCACTTAGTTCTCGACTATCATAAGCAATAGCTCAAGTCACTAGAGGTGGCTCCCACGAAGTCACGCTGTTGTGTAGCACTTAGTTCTCGACTATCATAAGCAATGGTACAAGGTTCTAGAGGTGGCTCATACAAAGCTTTTCTATCGTGCACACTTAGTCCTTTACTTGCTGACAACCAATCAGTTTTAGAGGTGCCCCTCCCACAAAGTTCTGATATTGTGTGGCACTTAGTCCCTGACCACAATAAGCAATAGCTCAAGTTACTAGAGTTGGCTCACACGAAGTCAGGCTGTCGTGTAGCACTTAATTCTCGACTATCATAAGCAAAGGTACAAGGTTCTAGAGGTGGCTCACACGAAGCTTTGCTATCGTGCACACTTAGTCCTTTACCTGTTGACAACCAATCAGTTTTCTCAACACAACACATCCTCTTTCAATAGTCGCCACATAAAGCAATAACAATAAACCACAATCATGGCAAAACCATTCGTGCCTCATCATGCATCACTTCTAAGCATATCACAAAGCAAATACATCACCAAGTAGGCATGGTTCAGCAAGCATAGCATCAAGAACAATTACCAAAACTGCTACTGGTCCTAACCGGCAGAAACGGTCCACTCGTGTGTCTCCGAGTTTAAATCCAGAAATATGATCAAACGAGTTCGGAAAATTTCCAAATTTTAATATGTTGTAAAGGACACATAAACGAACATTTTTCATGAAGACATCTTTCTAGATTCGGCCCAGTAAATCGCTCAATCCAGTATAGAAAAATGTGTCCGTTTTCAGAAAGTCTGTTTTCCAAAACCAGCTTGGTTCGAGATCCAAAACTTGTCCATTTGATTTGAAATTTGGCTATATTAAATTAAAATATGTGATAAACAACTTTTGTGAAGAAACCATTTTGAAATTTGAACTTTAAGAGTTGATAAAAATCCCTTGAATCACAAAAGGTCACCAGTTCCAGCGAAAACATAGGTTCTATTTTGAAATGACGAAGTCGATATCTTATTCTTTTAAATCCTTAAAATCTTGAGAAAAATGTATGTTTTACCTGAAGATGTCTAAAACATTTCTCAAGAAGAAATCAACCTCAAATTCGCAGCACGTTTCGATCTAGGAAAATGGCAAATGGCGAGGTTCTAGAAATCACAACGGCAGAAAGTCCACTGATTTGGCCTAATCCTCTCCTCATTAGTGCTAATCTTCCTACGAATTTCTATCTAATTTCCTTCCGATTCCTCACTAATTACTTCAACTTGATGGCCAAAAATGGCATGGCAACAACCCATATAAATTTCCATTCAAGTCTTCACATAACCATGCAAAATGGTGTCCAAAATTCCAACCAAAGGTGCCCCTCCGAATTTCCATTTATTTTCCAATTTGTCTTAAAACCGATTTTTCGGAAAAATTCTGGACTCGTCGAGATTTTCCCAAAAGATGAGACGAGGTCCTAAAAATGAATTGTGACATGCTTGAACGTTCAATTCTCGAAACCGAGTTCAATTTCGTGGTTAAAATCAACTGGATGTGATTTTAGTCCAATCCAACCTATCAAGTAGCTTTTAGGGATTTTACCGCAGTTGTATCCCTTAATGGCTTCACCTAGTAGGTTAGTTAACTCGTGAATGATCAGCTCAGAGAAAAAGGACCATAGGCATGTCGGTGACAAGCTCATTTCATTTTATCGAGACAGAGTCGAAATTCAGGATGTCACAACTCTTCCTCTCTTGTAAAAATTTCATCTTCGAAATTTAAACCATCAAAATTCTTCTTAAAGAAAGTGGGGGTATTGTCGTCTCATCAATTCTTTGTTTTTTCAAGTAGCTCCTTTCAATCTATTATCTGAATCGGTCTTCTCTGCTTATCTGTCTGACTTTTCTAATGACTCTAAGCAGTCTTAAGTCTCTCTCGGATAACTGTATCGGCATCCACTGACTGTTGAACTAACTCTGGGCCAGTAATCTTCCGCTCTCGACTTCATCCCAACAATTTGGAGTTCTGCACTCTCTGCCATACAATGCTTCAAATGGTGCCATTTGAATGCTCTGCTGATAACTGCCATTGTAGGCAAACTCGACTAGATGAAGCTGTTCCTCCCAGCTTCCTTTGAACTTCAACACACAAGCTTGTAGCATTATTTGAGTGTTTAAATTGTCCTCTCAAACCGGCCATCTGTCAGCGAATGATAGGCCGTGCTATATTGCAACTTCGTTTCCAAGGCAGTTTGTAACCTTCGGTCTCGATCTGACGTGGTCGTTACTGGTACTCCATGCAAGCGAACTATCTGGCGCACGTACAACTCAGCATATCTATCCAATGCAAATTCCTTTTGTACTACGATGAAGTTAGCAAAGTTTGTCAATCTATCAACTACAGCCCATACCGAATCATCACCTTACTGACCCCTTAGTTACTTCATTACAAAATTCCATCATGATATGTTCCCACTTCCACTCGGGAATCTCGAGAGATTGCGAAAGTCCTCCCAGCTTGCACCACTGTGTTTTCACTTGCTAGCACCTCAGGCACTTGGCGACATGTCTGGCGATATCTGTCTTCATACCGATCCACCAATAGTATTGATGCATATTCTAACATATCTTCATACCGTCTGGATGAATACTGTAATTGTTATAGTGAGCTTCTGACAAGATCTCTTCCTTAGGCTCTGCATCGTCGGGTACACACAGTCGTCCACGAAACTTTAGTGTCCCCTCCTCGGAAATCTAAAAATCATCCATTCTCTTTTCCGTATCTCCCTGTAGTATCTTCTGGATCTTAGGATCTGTCAACTGCAACGTGTTGATTTTTAGCTATACTTCCAGTTCAATTATGAGGATGGCCATAAGACTTGAAAGGTGGCCTACCTCAAATTTGAAAACCGACTCTTGAACTCCTTCGAGTAGGATCCACTCCTAAATCACCATCCGCGCAATCAATGACTTTCGACTCAATGCATCTGTAACTTTATTAGCTTTCTACGGGGTGATACAGGATGCCGCAATCATAATCTTTTGAGAAATTCCATCCAACGACACTGTCTCTTGTTCAACTCTTTCTTAATCCTCAACTGATGATAACCCGTCCTCATGTCGACTTTTGAGAATGTCAACGCTCCTTACAACTAATCAAACAGATCGTCAATCCTTGGCAATGGATACTTGTTCTTAATCGTCACCCGGTTGAGTTGCCGGTAGTCGGTGCAAAGGTGCAAAGACCCATCATTCCTACTCAAAAACCGAACTGGTGCTTCCCAAGGTGATGCACTAGGATGTATAAATCCTTTATCCAACAATTCTTGTATCTGCACCTTCAGTTCCTTCAATTCTGACAATGCCACATGGTAAGGAGCCTTAGAGATTGGCTCTGTCCTAGGGGCCAACGGAAACATGAGCTCGATCTCCCTTTCAGGGGGCAGACCGAGTAATTCTTCAGGAAACACCTTAGAAAACTCCCGTACCATGGCTATGTTCTCCATCTTCGGTTCCTCAACTGTCGTATCCACTATAGTTGCCCAATGAACTTGGCAGCCTACATCCAGAAACCGGTTGCCTTAACTGATGAGACTAAGGTAATCGAGGGTCCTTGTCGATTCCTAACAAACTCAAAACTTCCACATTCTAACCGGTTAAACTGTATTACTTCGCAATAACCATCCATTACAACAAGATGTTCCTCGAGTCAAACAACAATTCAACACAACTCATTTCTCCTTAAACCAACCCATTTCAATTACAATAACAAGGTCACACATAAGTGAAATAGTCGAGTACAACTCTAACTAGCGATTTTCCTTTTTTATAACTTCATTTCAACAAACTGAAATTCTACAAGCTTAGCCAAAATTTTCTTGCACCACTATGATAAATTACCTCAACACCATTCTTTCCCCTAATCGACGCATAACTCGGTTCTTTCCTGTCTCCTTTGTCATCCTAGTGGTGTCCTATCTGTGGTTGTGGTGCCTGTGCTCCCCTGGACCTATGTGGACAGCTCCTCACCTGATGGCCGTGCAGACCACACCCGTAACACACTCCCGTCCTACCAGGACACTCTACTGTGACCACGTCTAGTGAGTCATCTGTTTCTCGTCGGGTGATAGCATACACCAGTCCTTATGCTGGAGGTCTATTCATCGTACCCTATGGAGCGTTCTACAGCGCACTTCCTCTGTTATGTCCCACCAGCGGCGACGGTAGTAGCAGCTGTGATCCCATCTACCTACACAGACAATCCTTAAACTAGTGGCCTTGTTGGCCACTTTTAAAACAAGCCCCCATTATGAGATGACATGGAACCGAACCATGTCTTTTCCTATAGAAACGATACACGTCGTTCAAGTTAGGCGCTAGCTTTCCAATCCCATCCTTTTTGTTAGATGGAATGGGATATCTTCCTTAGACATTGGCTTCTTTCCAAACCGATTACCATCTCTATTGGACCTACACCATGACTCAGATGCGGCGACTCATTCATTCAGATTCCTCTCGATCAACTGTGCCCTTTCATACAGATCGTTGTAATCCTTTAGATTAAACGGCACCGATAGATCCTTTAGCTCCAGTCTCAGTCCATCTCGCAATCTCCTTGCTCTGTCTACTGCGTCCTCAATCAGCCTGGGGGCGTACTAGGACAACTCGGTGAATTTCGCCTCATACTGATCTACCGACATTTGGCCCTGATGAAGGCATTGAAATTCCTCCATCTTTTGTTCCCTGGCACATTCAGAGAAGTACTTTCCATTAAACTTTTCAACGAAGGTGTTCCACATTGGAACCACGCCTTCAGAAAACACCCTTCCTCTGGTGGCCCTTCACCAGGTGCTTGCATTACCCTGCAACTGGTAAACAGCAAGGACCACCATATCTTCCTCCGAGCACCTCAGCAGCTTGAAGGCCTTTTCTAATTCTTGGATCCAGAGGGTTGTAGCCTTGGGATCACTTGCTCCTGCGAACTTCAGCGATTGCAACTTCAGAAACTACTCAACTAACTTGTTCATCCGTCTTTCCCCGATCACAATCCTAGGTTGGACTCTTGTAGGTGCAGCTACAGCAGCGGCAACGAGTACCTGTAGGTAGCTTGATTCTAAACTTGCTGCTCCATCAGATTTCCCAAAGCCTCGAGTACCTGTACAATCCCATCGATTCTAGGATTACCAGGTGCTGCTACACTAGTACCGCCCTACGGGGGTACTCTCTCACTCACGCTGGGATGAGCTTGCGCTCTATCTCGGGCACCGACACTGGTCGGCATCCTACCCCGAGTGGCTGAAGCAACGCTCCTCTTTTGAGGAGTCCTCGGCTCCAAATCACTCATTTTATAGGATTTTTTTAGAAACCTACTTTCCAATTCCACACAGAATTAGAAAACTGAGCGACTTGCACAAAACAATCAATCAGTAAATCACAGGCGTCTACATAAGAAAAAGGCATTTCCTACTAACTATCCCAAGACCCATCGCACCTTATCACTCTAAACACTGACCAGCTCTAATACCACTTTGGGTGGGGATGTCATGCCTCGAACCCTTGGTATGTGTACATCCTTTGGCGGTCGACTAAAATTTTGCGACATCCCAGGACATGTCGCCGACCCTTTCTATTTTATGCACATGTGGAAGCAAACTCAGAAACCCCAAACAACAATAGACATGGGATAGGAAAGTAGGACAACCAATTTTTCCCAAAACACACTTTACAAACATCTCAAGTTGGTCCTACCAGTCTATACCCATAAGTCTGGTTCAAAAAGAACTACTGAACTACCTACGCTCCTGACCCTGCCATCTTGGCTTCGGGTTCTCCACACTAGCTACTTGAAAAAGTTAACCCACGACGGGGTGAGATAAAAATCTCAGCGAGTTAAACTCTAAGCCCTGACTTGGGCAAGAATTCACCTAGAGGCAGCCTAAACATACACCATCTAGAACTTACCTCACTTGGGCGTGTTCCTGCACATTAGTGCATCATATACGCATTATGAATATCACAAGCATGCTTCACAACTAGAACACCTTAAACACAGGGGTCCTGATTATAGTGTAAAACTGTTATGACGCGTCCCATACCATGCCACACAATTTTTCCCCATAATCAGGCGCGGCTATCTCAAACATTCAAGCGTGTACCAATTGTTTATGGCCCAAGGGCTATGGCCAACTCCCCAATCGGCGATCATCCAAACTCCCGCCAGGCATCTGATAAAAATCGGGCATTGTCCCGCCCCGTCAAGCACAGCAACGTCTAGAACTCCCGCCTAGACAACATCCCATAAAGGGGGCATAGGTCCGGCCTCTACCGCGATTGGCTTCCAAACTCCCGCCGGGGCATCTGGTAAATCGGGCATCATCCCCAAACTCCCGATGGGTGACGGTTTCTGATAGTGACCACACGCACATCCATATTTGGCCAAGAAGACCGTGCTTTGCAGTCAAGTATTTTCATTTCAAATAATGTACTTGGCCAATTTTTCCTCGTATTAGAAATTCTCGATAAAATATCTGTGCGTGGTTACACGTTCAATTTGAACCATAAAACATGATACTCTCTCATTTCAAAGTCCCACAATTTTATATAGTATATAACATACTTTTGGCGTTAAAAACCGATCCTCGGTATTTTTCTATTTAAATACCATAAATCCAATTTTTGCAATAATAAGCATTAAGCACCATCAAACACTCAATTTCACATATTATCAAGCATAAGCTCTAAGCATGCCAAAATTCAACCAAATATGCATTGCCCCACCACCATAGCATCAAGAACCATCACAAACTACTACCGGTCCTAACCAGCATAAATGGTCCACTTGCGTGTCTCTAAGTTTAAATCCAGAAACCTAACGAAAAAAATTTTGGAAAATTTTCAAATTTGAATATGTTGTAAAGGACACATAAACGAACATATTTTATGCAGACACCTTAACCCAAATCCTTCTAGATTAAGCTAGGTAAATCGCGCAATCAAGTACAAAAACTGTGTTCGTTTCCAAAAAGTCTATTTTCCAAAATCAGTTTTGTTCGAGATCCAAAACTTGTCCATTTGATCTTAAATTTGACTATGTTAAACTAAAAGATATGAAAAACAACTTTTGTGAAGAAACCATTTCGAAATTCAAACCTTAAGAGTTAATGAAAATTCATTGAATCCCGAAAGGTCACCAGCTCCAGCAAAAATAGGGGACTCCAGAAAATTCATTCCTTCTAAAACATTTTTCAAGAAGGAATCAATCTCAAAATTGCAGCACATTTCGATCCACAAAAATGGCAAACGGCAAGGGTCCAGGAACCCGATTTGAGGAACATTCACTAAATTGGACTAATCTCTCCTCATTAGTGCTAATCTCACCAATTAGATCAACACTAATCCATCTTAAGGCTAATCTCACTTAGTACTAATCTAACTAAGCTAATTAACACTAATCTAACCCCCTAAGTGTTATTAATAACCTAATCAAGGATTAGGGAATTAACTCACCAAATTAGCGAGCCAACGGGTTCACGGTGATGGCAGCGCGACGCCGGTGAGATCCTGTGACTACAGCGGCTCCAAAGGAGGCCTGGAAGAGGTTGAAAATGAGCCAACAAGGTTCTGCTTGTTGCTGGAACTTCGGTTCTTCTTTGGCTCTGTTTTGGAGCTGCTGGTCGTTGTTCAGCAAGCTGGACGGGAGGCTGTTCGGACACAGGCTGGCGATGGCAGGAGGTGTTGCTGGACGGTGCAAGGGCTGTTGGCTGGTTGGTTTTGTTTTGCAGCAAGAAAATGGAGATGAAGAAGATGAAGTGAAGAGGAAGAAGGGAGAAGAAGTTGCTGCTATGGTTCTCCTAAGGGGGGGGAACATGCGCATAAGAAGAAGAAGGGGGAGAGAGAAGAGGGGACAAGGGGCCAAGAGAGTCAACCATGCAACCAATGAGCCTCCAAGCCAAATATCTTTCACTAATTACTTGTGCAACAAAGTCTTCAGCCACCCCAAAGTCAAGGTGGCAGCCAATGGCCATTTTTTTACCTTTTCCTCACAAACAAACTCAAATGGGCAGTCAAAAATGCTCCCCTTGCTGTCCATACGAATTTCCAGCTATTTTCTTTCAATTTCACACCAATTCAAGTCATTTTGGTGACCAAGCAATCCCCTTCCAGTAGCCATACGAATTTCCACCACTCTCTTCACCAAATAACTTCCTTTGATGGCCAAAAATCCCAAAAATCCAGCCCCTACGAATTTCTATCTAATTTCCTTCCAATTCCTCACTAATTACTTCGATTTGATGGAAAAAATGCCATGGCAACAGCCCATATAAATTTCCATTTAAGTCTTCACATAACCATGCAAAATGGTTGTGGCACCCCCGAACAGCCCCCGATCCGCTAGGGTCGCCACAGTCTACTTGTCTTTCACTTTACCCTGATAATATATTACCTGATACCAAGGAATTTCATTATAATTCATAAATCATGGGGGTTTATATCTTTTAAGTCGGTCCCTGTGTAGTTTATATAATGGAAGCGCATCCATCAAACTTCCCTTCCTGTATTCAAAACGATGCACACCAACTAAACACATTTATAGGTAATAAGCCGAACACTTTTATTTATATAAAACTAGATGGACATCTTTAGTCGGTACACCAAAATACCGTAGTCTTCTATACTCAGCTATACTTCAAAAGATAACCGACATCTTTTCCAACAGTCGTATACATAAAGTCCATCGATCAGTGTCGGCGTCCAAAAGTTCATTCCTCTGTTGTCCTCCTCCTCGCGGTCATATCCAACCACTCGGTCCATCTGCTGGTGGCGGTGGCCGCAGAGGTATCTTGTCTAGTCTGAAATGTTAGTCCCCAAAAAGGGGTGAGTACAACCACTCAGCTGTAAAAGATCCACTAAACTATATCGTGAAAAACCATCACTATCCAATTTCATGCAAGATAGAAAAAATATAGGATCAAAAGAAATGAGTATGCATCAAACCCATAAAACTCTTTAATGCAATTGCAAGTGCAGTTTCGAAACCAAGATGCATCATTTTCTGTCACACAGGTCCCGATTATAGAATCAAACTATTATGGCACGTCCCATTCCATGCCATACAATTCAGTCCTATAACTAGACCACACACACACTTAGTAGGGCCATCAATTTTAATATTCAAAAGGTTTCACCTCCCAGAGGACCAATGTTTGCATCCCTCCGGGCATTCGCACCCAACTTGGCATTGCGAAAGCCTCCGGCATTACGCCACCGGGCCACCGGGCATCCAGAGCGTGTTACGTCAGACCTCCGGGCATCTCGCATCCCACCTGGCATCACGAGGAATCTCCGGGGCCATGAAAATGGTTACCCCTACCTTCCGGAATTACGTACCGACATACCACCGGGCATCCCCCGGAATTACGTACCAATATACCACCGGGCATCCCGAAACTCCCAGGGAAAAACCTCCGGTATTCAGACACTAAGGCCACCGGGCATCCACAAGGTATCGACTCATTCGATCCTTTGGGCATCCCGACTCCCAGGGCATTGTCGACTCGAATGATGTCGAGAATCTTATAAGCCTTTATCAAAATTTCAATGTTGTAAGATAGGCTGAATGTCACCGCATCCATCATGTGAATAATACTTCAAGATACAATCACTTTGGGGACAAATTGAGCAACTTCGAAATAAAGCAGTCAAAATCAGAATGCACACTTTTAGTAGAAATTTCGAAATAACCATCAAATGACCTTGAAAAATTCTAAAATTTTGACACGTTATAGATGAGATCTAGAGAAAAGACTTTCATGAAGGACACTAAGCCAGATTCGTTATGTATAAAGAGCAGTAATTCACACAACTCAGTTCAGGTTTCTTTTATCACAGAATGAAATTCGGCAGAAAACATTGCATATAAAAAAAAAATTTATGCCATCGTATTGATTCCGAGAAGTTCTGATAAAATTATATTCTCTAGTTCATACAATTCCTCACAACTTCCGTGAAGAGATCGGGATCAAATTCATATTAGAACTCTCTGTAAAAATTTACAAAGTTGCAGAGCTACACATGAAATTGTACTGGGTTAAGCGAATTCAGTAAAGTCCCACTCTACTTCAATCATCCAAAATTCAACATTCTACCTTCAGAACTCAATTGTTTCCAAGTCTGTTGCACTATACTGGACAATAACAGCATCACATTATATAGATTAATGGACTTTCACTTGCCTTAATGTCCTAAACGTCGACAACTAGGGAGTTCGGCTTGGCGACACGGCCCCACGGCGGCAACTCGAGCACGGCAGAAGGGTGACCTCTTTCCCTTTTCCTCACCGTTCACTCTCTCTAGCTTGTTGTTCTTTCTTTCTCTCTCACTGGTTTGTACGACCCTCTCTCTCTAAGTTACGAAGTTGTCCCCGTTTTCTTTCCCTCTTCCTCTACTAGTCCGTCCATTTATTCTTTTGTAAGTTTACTTAAATTTTAAATTAATTCTTTGTTAATCATTAGCTGCTTCGTGGCAACTTGCAATGGGGAAACATGGAGGCTTGTGGGCGAGCACTCGACAGCTTGCTCGTCCATGCAATGGGCGGAACTCCAGTTGTCACTCCTCCTCTAGCGACGTGGCCATCATTTGCAGGGTCTCGATCAGCATCTCTTCTCACTTGTTGACCATTATGTCGACTAATTAAGTGGTTACTGTGGAGTGGTTTGGGTCGGTGGGTTGCGGCTTTATTACTCCTAATATCCAGCCCACACTTTATTCTAAATATTTGTGGCATCCCAAAATTCAAGGCAACCTCTAGATGTATTAAAGACTATGATTAGGTAATGAAATTGCCTTTGGTTTATGCTTTAGCCATTGATTTTTTTTTTCTTTCTTTTAAGACCAAGTGTTATGTGGATGGAAATGTATCTCGTGTTCATGGGTTATTAAAATTAGTAATATAGAATAATTTGATAAGAAGAATTTGTTCTTGGCTATGCACCTCATAGATTTGATTCCTATAGTTTAACGTTACAAGTTTTACGGCTATATGAAATTGTAAATTTGGAAATTGTAAAAGAGGGAATTAAGGTGAATTATTAAAAGTAAATATGGGCTACTTAAGTTTGGGTCTTAGGCCCAAGGGGGGTAGGCCTAAGATGGGCCAAGTTGGCCGGCCCATGAAGCCCATGAAGGGCTGCCGTCGACCACAAGGAGGGGAGAAGCTGGCCCATCCTCAAGCCCATCATGTGCATGAGATTTGCCAAGTGTTGATTTCCTTTGTCCAAGTGTTCTTCATGCAAAAGCAATGATTGTTCATCATTGAGGAGAGGAAAATTGAGGGAACCGGTTGATGATGAGGAGAAGTGTCGTCCAAAGTGAGAGAGAGAGAGAGAGAGAGCTACCGAGAGAGTGAGGGAACCGAGAGAGAGGAGGAGAAGGCTGTGCGATGAAGAAGCCGCTCGTCCGTCGCTCATCGTTGCCGTGTCCAGCCGCCGTGTGCTCGTGCTTGCTCGGTTTGGAGGCAAGTTGGGATCCTTTGATCTGCTCTTTCATGTTGTGTCTAGAATGTGCTATTGAAGGGTGATGTATTTCGGATTCCTAGGGTGAAAAACCGAAGTTTTAAGAGTGTTGTTTTGAAAGTTGTAATCTGTTCTCGAGTAAACAGCTTAACACAGAATGTTGTGATGGCTTGCATGCGATGTTTGAGTCGAATTTTGGCTTCGACTTCTTCATGAAAGTTGTATATAAGACCTTAAAGTATAACATACTAAAATTTGAGACAAAATGGCTGAGTTTTGAGGGGTGAAACCCTCCCTCTACGAAAATGTTAGATCTGAAGCTGTTTTGTTGACCTCTTGGTGATTTTGTGTGTTGCATGTAACTTTTTACTGAACATTTCACTTCGACTTCTTCACGAAAGTTATAGAGAACATCTTGAATACTAACATACTCAAATTTTAGGTAAAACTAACAAGTATAGCCTAGTTAAACGATTTTTCTTTTGAAGACGTTAGATCTGGAAATGTTGTACTGAACTCCAGTGACTTCGTGGACTATAAAGTGACTTTCCGTTGAAAATCTCACCTTGATCCCTTAATGAAAGTTGTAGTAGACCTCTTGAGGCAAAAAATATCGAAAATTCAGAGGAAAATATGGAAGATAAGTAGGTGAAATCGTGATTTTTGGAGACGGCTAAATCTGGAATGTTCGGTACTAGAAACAGGAGCTTAGACCGTTCATAATTAATTATGTAGGACAAATCTGACTTTTGTATCCCATGAAAAATCTACTTTGGGATCTTGACTACCACATATTTAAATTTCATAATTTTTTAAGGTCATTAGAGTATTTAATCGGAAATATTTCAAAACCGAGTAATCTGACGCGTTCGGTTTAATCAGTTTCAATGCATGGGTCATATCTTTTTGTATGAAGCTCTTTCAGCAAGGTGTTCTTCACGGAGTATCTTTCTGTATGTCTTCTCTGGAACATATTCAAATTTCATAATTTTTGAAGTTCAATTGCCCATTTAACCAAAAATGTTTCAAAAACTGTGCAAGCTGTACTGATAGAATAGAAATGCTGTGATGCGTGATCTATATCAAATTTTATGAGGGTCTTTTGGTGCAGTGTCCCGCATGAAATATTTGCCATTATGTCTTTACTATCACATATTTGAATTTTATAATTTTTAAAGACCATTCGGGTATTTAATGGAAATATTTTCTAAAACTGTGCAAGCTGGATTGTGCGAATTTCAAATGCTGAAATTATGATTATCCTGTTTTAGATGAGCCCTATTAATTATATTAGTTGAGGTGATTGAATCTTGCTGAGTATGTGATAATATTTGGCATTGCATATAGAATCAAATGTTGAATTTGACTTTGTTGCCATTACATCATGTGCCATGTTGATTGTGAGACACAAATTGGTGAATATGAATTATGATGAATGAGAAAACTGTTGGAGGATGGTCGATAATGCCCTGGGAGTGTCAGGATGCCCGAGATGGGGGGTGTCGGATGCCCAGTTGTATTGAGATACATGCCCGGATGTCCTCAGGAGTTTCGAGATGCCCGGAATGGTTGGGTGCCGGAAGCCTCGGAGGTTTGTGCCTGGGGAATGCCTTGTGATGCCAGTTGGGATGCGAGATGCCCGGAATGTGGGGGTGCCGGATGCCCGGTGATGTGTGCCGGAGGTTTCTCGCGATGCCTGGATTGGGGTACGAGTGATAAAATGTGGGATGCAATTACTGGTCCCGGGAAAGAAAGATGTGGAGATCAAATTGAAAGATAAGAAGTGGAAATTGAATCAAGCACATATGGTATACTTGCATATGCATGGCATGACATGATGATGATGAGTGCATGGTTGTGTGTGCACTTATGGCACGATGGTACATGCATGACATGATGATGATGAGTACATGGTTGTGTGTGCACTTATGGCATGATGGTACATGCATGACATGATGATGATGAGTGCATGGTTGTGTGTGCACTTATGGCATGATGATACATGCATGACATGATGATGATGAGTGCATGGTTGTGTGTGCACCTATGGCATGGTATATGTATGACATGATGGTGATGAGTACATGAGGATGTATGTACATGTGGTATGATGACATATGCATGGCCTTAAGGTAAGTTATGCTTGGATGCATGAATGACATATATTATGCTATGATTGTTATGATTGTATTGTGTGATGCATTGAGTGGTTTATTGGATCTTTTACCTGCTGAGTGGCTGTACTCACCCCTTCGGGGACCAACATTTCAGATTAGAAGATGCCGCTACTACCGGTGGCGCGGGGTACCTTCTATGGTATACCTGTTGACACTGAGGTTGAGTGTATGGAGCATGTCTGCGTTAGTGTTCCTGGATTGGTATTTCTGCGAGTCCGTGTGCTAATCATATATGATGTAGGCCTGGCTGGGGGCCCTGTTGTACAAGAATTTGTGTCTGTTCACGTCCGCCGTAATGGAGTGAATGTAGGGATGCTGCCGCTGCCACGGCCCGACGCACCAGGATGGGTGTGATGGCCCACGTGAGGAGTGGGACTTGACACTTTTTGGACATAGCCGACACTGATAGATGGAGGATGACACGTGATCGACATAGAGGGTCGAGTTGTCTCTTTTTGATGTTGTGGCCAAGTCTAGCCAAGACTCTTGGCTTTCCTTTTGGTTGTACCGACCCGTGAAATCCATCTTGAAAAATATGTAAATAAAAAGTGGCTCGGCTTTATCTTCCTATGATGCTTAGTGGTGTGCATTGTATCATGATTGTTGGAGGGAGAGTTGGTGATATTCAATTATGCTTCCGCTAATAAGTTGCGCTGGGACCGTTTTCAAAAAAAAGAAAAAAAAGAAGAAAGAAGCCTATGAACTGCGATGCTTCTACTAAGAGATGTAACTAGTGTTCTTTAGGTATAGTGATAGGCACCTGTGGCGACCTTAGGTGTTTCGGGGTGCCACAATATTCGCCTTAAATCTCCGCATGTGCATGAGTTATATACAGCCTATTCATATGGCCATATGATACTACAACAATAAACAAGGATGGTTCAATTTGTAGGGTACATGGCCAAGTACAGAAAATTTCTTGTCAATCCATCTTATGGCACAATCTCGGTCTCATCAGTGATAGTACGCAGGGATGGGACTATGCCTTATGCGACGATCAAAATATTTCCACATGTGACTCATCGATCCAACGATGATACGAGCCAATGTCATAATCCGATGACACTCTCATCACTTAGTCGTGGACCATCGTATATCTAAGGATCATTACAGAATTTCGGATGCCACATTGGTGGCCAAAATTCCAACCAAAGGTGCCCCTCCGAATTTCCATTTATTTTCCAATTTGTCTTAAAACCAATTTTTTGGCAAAATTCCAGACTCGTCGAGATATTCCCAAAAGATGAGATGAGGTCCTAAAAATGAATCGTGACACGCTCGAACGTTCGATTCCCGAAACCAAGTTCAATTTCGTGGTTAAAATCAACCGGACGTGATTTTAGTCCAATCCAACCTACTGGGTAGCTTTTAGGTATTTTACCGTGGTTATATCCCTTAACGGCTTCACCTAATAGGTTAGTTAACTCGTGAGTGATCAGCTTAGAGAAAAAGGACCATAGGCACGTCGATGAAAAGCCCATTTCATTTTATCGAGACGGGGTCGAAATTCATGATGTCACATTACCCATGATCAATATCAGGAGCTTATGAGGGCCTTCAAGAATGTGGATGCTTCTGATAAGACTGGAAGTTTTATAGGTACTTCTTATTGCCTAATGAATTCAATTCCTAAGGACACATGGATAATTGATTCGGGTGCTAGTGAGCACATTGTCTATGATTAAAGTTTATTTTCAAAAACTAAAATATTAGCCTTTCTCATGTTAGTACAACTTCCAAATGGAAATATCACATATATGACGATGATTGGCAGAGTGAATCTTAGTCCTCTCATCACACTCCGGAATGTATTTTATGTTCCAGATTTTCATTTCAATCTCATTTCAATTTCTCAAGTTTGTGAGGAAAATTCCTTTCATGTTCTATTCAATTTTGATAACTATTTCTTTCAAGCTCTTTTGACTGGCAAACTGATGGACTTAGGTAGTACTTCACAAGGGCTATATATTTGGATTAGTTTTCCCAGTGATTCAAATTCAGGCACAGGGATGGTTAATTGAATGTTGGGACATTACAGGAATGATCACACCAAACTAAAATGTCAAATGCATATGTATATCTCATGTTCTAAATCTGTGCCAAGATGTAATGCAATAACAGTGAATGAACTCACACACCAAGTGGAATTTATATTATAGTGTGAATATTAATTCCACCCTCGATCAGTTTACCCACCGGAACACAGCCGGCCCGATCGAGTCACTTTCGGAATCCCACATCCTGACTTCCACAATATTTCTGTCATGGGCTTCTCACTCCGAGGCATCCCAATATCACACAACCGGGGCATCCCAAGATCACTTAGCATGGGGTATCTCACTCCGAGGCATCTCAGTATCCCACAACAGAGGCATCCTTGGTCACCTACAAGGGCATCTCACTCTGAGGCATCCCGGTGTCATGTTCAACCGAAGCATCCAAGATCACACAGCATGGGCATCCCACTCTCTGGGGCATCACCGGCATCTCAGTACCGATGGAAATCTCTTACTCATTCAAGCGCACAATTCACACATCACACCTTTGATTAATGTCATCACAGCAAGCACAAGATCTCAAGAGCACACATAATCAAATCACAATACATAATTCTCGTGCGCCAATCATCACACAAGTCCTGATTATAAAGTAAAATCATTTTGGCACGTCCCATACCATGCCTAACAGTTTTGCCCTATAATCAAGCGCAACGCATCGCACTCATTGCATGCGCATGTCACTCTTGGTAACTATAAAATGACTTCACTTAAAATGATGAATGAGGCATACTATGCACAAACCAACCACTATCATAAGATCATTAGACTTCATATATGTCATGAAAGTCAGGAACATCTAATGCACATTCTCGGATCAAAACAGTTTATGAACTAATATGAGCAGTTTCGAACACATACACAGAAAGTACATCTAATCTTATCGGAATGTTACGAAATTTTAGTATGTTATATAAGAGACATAGATTAAAATTTTCCGTGAAGAAACATAAGCCTAATATTTCAATATATAAAGAGCAGTAATTTGCTGTCTTCTTTCTTAAAATTTTGCAGCAACTTTCAGATTTAGTACCTACAGAAGAAAAATCATTTCACTACCCAAATCTTGTTCGTTTGTTCTGAAATTTTGATATGTTATTCCTAAGGATGTATCCTACAACTTTCATACGGGGTTTGAGGCCCAATTCTATCTAGAAAATTTCAGAAAATTCATGGAATCATTGAAAGGTCTTGCTGTCTTCTACAATACAGCTTACTGTTTCAAAGAGAAGTATTCCCGCCTACACGTTTTCACATCAATTTTGCTATAACTAGAAGTCGAACCTAATTTAATTGATGTTCTCTCAAGTAAACTTGTTCTTTTCCTTATATACATCATTAAGATTCAAGGCAACACAAAACAAAAAGGTTTTCCATCTCTATTTCTCTAGAACAGAAAGTCTTGCACCATTTTCTTCATCTTTAGCTCAACTAAACCATTAGTTTCTCTAACAATCTTTCTCGTAGTATCTCGACACTCTTCCACAGCATCTAAGGGTAACCACAGTAGGTCTTTACTTACATAGAACCTTCCACAGCTCGGTTCAAAGTAAATACTCGCACCTCGACTCATCTACCGCAACATGTATCGCTTTTCCTCACTCGGTAATCACCTCTCCGCCTTGCTCGACTAATACAGCTTATTCACACTCAAGTTTCGAAACATGCAAAGCTCTAACATGACTTGCAAGGGCTCATAGCTTCAATCTATAGTTCATCTAGCTTAATCCAATACAAAACAGCATCATCACATCTAATCCTCCACCATTCGGCTAGTTCCGCAAGTTCCCTCGACAAAACAGCGGATAACTTCTAGTTTAGAGAATTATCTTTTCCTTACCTTTCCCTAGCTTGTTGATGACTCAAGGTCCTCCGAGAATCAGCACCTAAACTCGTGCAAGAAGAAGAAGAATCGCAGGAGTTGTTGCTGGTTGTCTTTTGCTCAACCGAGAGAGAGAGAGAGAGAGAGAGAGAGAGAGAGAGAGAGGCGAAGAAGAAAGCTTTCAGTGATCTTGAGAGAGAGAGAAAAGGGCGTGAGTTATGAGGGAGATAGGACCACAAGTCTAATCCCTAGAGTAGCTTAATCGTTAACAAATCTAATGATTGTGTCTCCCCTTTAGTTGTTTCGGTTTTTGAGAAAACCGTGGGAGAAGAGAGAGAGAGAAGGGAGAAGAGAGGAGGGGGTCGTGGCCTTCATGCACGACTTCTTCCAACATTTGTCGTTCGATATCGATTAGTCCATAATCCGTGTTGTTAGTCGGTTTATTAGTTTCTAATATCTTTCATTTAATTTCATTCCGAATCCACTAAATTACAATTCTCTTGTAATTATACAAATCTATGAAATCATATGACATATTAACAACTCGGTGTTAATCTACGAAGAATTTATCACTAGGAATGCTAAAGTTAGAAGTCGACATTAGCATTACAATCACTAATTAAATCATCATAACCATAATTTATAAACTTAATCGGGAATGAACTTACTCTGGCCTAAATGCCCATCTCTGGTCCACCAAGCTCATTCTACAACATCTGGACCCACTAACTTAGTTTACCATTCTAACAAATCCAAATCTTGGCTCGCTCCAAGTCAAGCCCAAGTCTAGATCTTCCATTCGGCTAATCGAGTCCATCTCGATAACTCGTGTGGCCCGCTTACTTCTTAAGCCCACACATTCCTCACAGTTCATCGAGTTTGCTTTCTGGCCCGAATTAAAATAATCCAAGCTCTAGGTTCATGATTATCGAAGAAGATCATTATGTATATGTCAAACGGTTCGAAGATAAATTTTTCATTTTATTACTTTATATGGATGATATTTTGTTGATAAGGAATGACAAGGGTTTGATTATCACCATAAAAGAATAGTTGTCCTCCAATTTTGAAATGAATGACATGAGAGAAGTTGCTTATTTATTGAGAGTTTAGATCGAAAGAGATCAATTAAAGAAACTCCTTACTCTGTCACAAGAGTTTTATATAATGAAGATTCTTAAGCGTTTCAACATGTAGCATTACAATCCCATTTATACCCCTGTCATGCAAGGCGAAGGTCTAAGTACTAAAATGTGTCCAAGGACTCCAGAAGAAAAGAAAGAAATGGAAACTATTTCTTATGCTAGTACTGTCAAAATTTTGATGCATGCTATGATGTGTACTCGACTCAACATATGTCATGCCATGGGATTGGTGAGCCTATATCAATTAGATCATGATCAAACACACAAGAATGCAATGAAGAGGATTGTAGGATACTTGAAAGGCACCATGGACTATCAACTTTGTTATCAATATGCTTATTAGGCTACTCAGATGTTGATTGGAGAGGAGACCTAGATGAGCTTAAATCGAATTATGGATGAGCGTTCTTGCTCAATAAAGGTACAGTTTCTTAGAACGGCAAGAAATAGATATACACAGCCTTATCCATGATAAAGGTAGAATTTATTACATGCTTTGAGGCCGTGCAAGAAGCCGTATGACTAAAACGGGTCTTAGAAATTTAGCCACTGCCATTGAGGTTTCAAGACTAGTGACAATTTATTGTGATAGTCAAGCAACCATTGTCTATATGAAAGATCGCAAGTATCATGATAGGACGAAACACATTGACATAAAGAACAACTTTGTCAAAGATATAATAGCGCAAAAAGAAGTAATCCTATAATACATTATAACCAATAGAGTGGTTGTTGATCCGCTTATGAAGGCTGTTCCTAACTACATGTTCTTGACCCATAGGATGTCTCTAGGGTTACATAGAATATGATATGTAATATTGTTGAGGACCATTGGTTTATGGATATGTAAACATATGTATTGTACTTGTTTGTCTTTAGTGACTTGTTGTTTCATCAATAAGTACAAAGCCATTATGAGACTAGCATAAGCACACATATATTGTTGAAAGGTAAGTTAGTAGGCAATGATTGGCTCACTCACATGATAAATCACCTCAAGTGCTATAATCAGCACGTTGAGATGAGACGTCATATACTATAAGTGCTGGAAGAGTAGGTTTAGTACATAAAATAATTTTATGTTGCCTTGATTGGAGTCAAGATGAGGCCTTTGATTTGTATATGATAAAACTAAACATGATAGTCCCACAATCACGTATGCCTAAAAGATGCCGGATGCGAGTACTTAATTGGGCACTATAGAATACAAGTTGATATAACACTCGAGCTAAACATGAATATGTGAGAAGCACGAGACTATATTTAAGCTAAGATTTGTATAGTAGATGTGTTTAATAAATGACATACGTTATTATGAAAAGAGAAATCTACTATAGCATGTAATTCATACTACATGTGCATTATACAACTGACAAGGGAAGGTGAGAGAAATTATCTTTATTTACTCAACGCGTGAACCCGTAAGGTAATTTATAATTTACCTTATTTTATTACTTCTAGCTATGTCCTCGAAGTGAAATATAAATGTTGTTACTTTAGCATGTTGCCAATCGTCATGAATAGATATGACTTTATGAGACGTATCTAGGAAAGCAATTGTTCCGAAATGGAGAGAGACATGAGTGCAAAAAAAACACTATTGTTGTTTTATATCTATCACATGTATTTGTTGGTCGACCAATTATATCGCCTTCTATGGTTTTGGATATAATTATAAATACATGGTATTATGAGAATAGTCAAGTATAGCCTTTAAAGAATATGTATACTGATGTAGCAAAATATGTCAAGGCATTGTGAGACATCAATTGTTTATTTCTATGGGGTTGTAGCCATTATGTTATCCCTAGTAGGTGGTTAATTTGAGCTCTCAAGTGCAGGTATACTTACTGGTTGCACAACTTTCCTGCTAGTGTGAATTATTTTTAAAGTAGATAAATGTTATATGCCTTATATTCTTGATAGAGTACTATTAAGCTCATCATGTTCAAGTGGGAGATGTTACATTTTGTTGATGCATTCATGATGGGGTGCGATTAAGACGCACCGGCTCGTCTTAATGAAAAACAATGGAGAGACTCCTTTTGAAAGAGTGTAAAGATAGTTATATAATAACTTATGAAGATAACCATCATAACTATTTGCAAGAAGAACATTCAGATAAACAATTTTGTCTTCTTCACCTCTCTTCATCAAAAAACTAAAGGCAATTCTATTACTACTTTGAGAAGACAATCGGCATTAATGTTGTGGAATGTGAATACTTTTCTTGTAATCGTATGCCGACCATCGTGAAGTCGTATGGTCTATTGTTCGCTCGTGATACCATGTACATTCCTTTGGTAATTTGTTTATTGTGGATCGAAAGGATTAGTCGTTTCTTTCGCCGACTCTCTTCCAATATTCCTACATTGGAAGAATATAGTCTTTCATTTGGCAAAAGAATAGCCAAAGTGCCAAACTTGACACAATGGGACACTTAAGTGCCACTTTTTTTGAAAATTTGGACACTTGAGTCTCACCTCCGACGAACCCTGCTAGAAATCTTACCTGTCAATTTTTTATTAATTTTGTTAGCCCACGTGGCTCATCGGAGAGTTGACTCAGTAAAGAAATGCAAAAATGACGTCGCTTTGGCGCGGATTTGAATTTTAATATAAAAAATAATTAAATTTAATTTAAAAAATAACAAAAATAACAAAAAAAAAAAAAGAGGAAGGAAGGAATAAGATGAATAGTTTAGAGGTGGTTGAGGGCTCAGCCCTCACCGCCACCACCTCGCCGTCGTCACTAGGTAGGGTTGGCCCCGCGACCCCAGCTGACTGGCAACAAGAGCCTACGAGCCGTTGCCTAGATTTGGGGCGAGGGTCGCAGCCCTCCCTCAGATCCAACGAGGGATGCCGACCCTTGCCCTACCGAGCCAAGGGCCACCACCGGCACCTAAGGTGAGGGCTCACAAGCTCTTGCCACCAGTCGGTTGGGGTCGCCGGCCCTTGGCCCGGGTCCGCGACCCCGGCCAACCCTTCCCTCACCATCACTAGTCCTTCTCGGTAACGGCGGGGAGGCAACAGCGGTGAGGGCTTTCTTCCTTCCCTTTTTTTATATTTGGTTTTAAATTTAGTTTAATTAATTTTTATATTAATTATTTACCTAAATCAACAACAAAAATACGTTGTTTTTGCATTTGTGTAGCCACATCAATGTGCAAAACGACATCATCTTGCACTTGCCTCGCCAAACAATCGCCAAATTAGTATTGAGACATCCTGAATTTCAGGTTCTATTTTCAATTGAATAAGTTGGGCTTTCATTGATGCACCTATAGTTCAATTCTCTAAGCTGATCACTCACGAGATAACTAGTCTATCGGTGAAGCCGTTAAGGGATTATAACGCAATAGACTTGAGAATTCAACTAGAAATCGACTTCTCGACCGTGCTAATCTACAATGATCATTACGACACCGTCCAATGATCATTACCCTGTGTCTGTATTGGAAACCTCGAGATTTTCACGACAACTGAGAGTTGCCAATGTGTTGAAGAGGTACATTGTGGCTCGAAAATAATTGACCACAAGTCAAATGCGCTAAATATTCCTAAAAGCTACCCGGTAGGTTAGGTCACGCTAAAATCGCGTCAGATTGAAATTAACCGCAAATTTGAACCCAATTTTAGAAATTGAAAGTTCTATCATATCACGATTCATTTTAGGAACGTCGACTCGTCCTCCGAAGATTTTTTTGCAAACCGGGATTTTTGGTGAAAATTCAAAGTAAGGTTTTTTTGGACCTGAAAATTCCAATGACCGTTTTTGGCCGTCAAGTTAGTTCAAGTGATGGGGAAAAATGTTGAATTTGATGATGGCACCTTGGCTGAATTTATGGACATCAAATTGAGCTCAATTGGAGGGGAATGGAATCAATTTGAGGGGAATTGGCCCAAAATTCGTAGGCCATGTGGGAGACAACATTATGGACCATTTGGGGAAGCTTCTAGGGGAAATTTGGTGCTGCAAATTGGCCATGGATGATAGCCAAGGCTGGTGGGGCTTTGCAATGAGTGAAAAGGGATATTTCCATGGACTTTGGAGGCAAATGGGACCCTCCAACCTTCAACAGCTTTTTCTTCATTTGAGCCGCCTTTATCCATTGTTGAGAGTGTTGTTGAGCTTAGAGAACCAGAAGAAACTAGCCAGCCCTCCCCCCTTCACCGTCGACCACCGCTAAGCCACCGGAGCCGCCCGCTCGTGCCCGCAAGCCCGTCGCGCACCGTTCGCCGTCCACACCTCTTGCTCATCGTCTCGTCGTCCTGAGTCTTCCAACCATGTCCCGAGCCACCTGAGCCTATTGTCGCAGCTCGCCAAACCACCGTCCTGGCCGTCGGAACTGTCACCATTGCCCGCCTAACCCCATAGCAGCCTCACCGTCCCGCCGTGCCCCTTTCCCCGAGCCGAGCAGCCCTCTCAGCCCAGCAAGTAGTGGTTGAACTCTCAGCTAGGGCTTAGAGCTTGTGGCCCGTTTTTAGGCCCGTCTGGACCTCTATTGGTGTCACCGCAAGCTCGGTTGTTGCTCGCCTCTGCGTCGCCGACATCGTGGACTCACCGGCCCGCTAAATCGGTGAGTTTACTTGCTAAACTCTGCTTAGGGAGTTAATGATGCTTAGGGGTGATTAGTTTAGGTTAATTAGGAATTAGGTGGTTAGTTAGTTTAGATTAGCGATTTAATTGTTCAATTATGCATGTTAGGTGGTTAGATTAGATTACTTAAGGGCTAGTTAGATTGTGCTATTTATCTAGATAGGTTCAGAAATTTTCTAGGCCCATATTAGCATTTCCAGCCTAAATTGGTATTTATTGTATTTAATTGCATTTATTTAATTATTTTTGTAATTTGTTTAATTATTTATTATTTTGTGAAAATTATATTTGGATAGCCGGTGATCGGAATTTCGTGCTGATCGCAACAATGTGCTTAGTTTATGCAATTGAGTGTTCATTTGTGCAAATTGAGTGGTGATTGGAATTTTGGGTATTTATTCCAAAATTGTGGAATTTTGATATTTAATTAGAAAATCCCAGGTGTCGGGTTTTGACACCGAAAATTATTTTAAAGACTATATCAAATAGTGGGATTTTTAAAAGGAAATATATTGCATTTTTGGCTCAAATTGACCATGTAACCACACACGATTATTTTTATTGGGTATTTGTAATACGAAGAAAATAGACCAAGTTCATTATTTTAATTGAGGAATTTTTGTGCAAAGCACAATGTCCTTGACCGGGATTGATTTATCGTGTGATGGTTAAGTGAACCAGCCCCTAGTGTGCGCCAATGTATCAGCTTGTGTGAGCAATAATCCGTATTAGCTTGTGTTAGCAATAATCCGTATTAGCTTGTGTGAGCAATAATCCTTATCAGCTTGTGTGAGCAATAATCTAGACCAGCTTGTGTGAGTAATAATCCCTAGTTGCGCCAGAAGACTGGTGTGCGTCGGTGGTAGTTCATGTTTGTGCAAGCAATAATCGAATTAGAACGTGTGATTGATTGAATTGATTGATTGATCGATTGCATGGATCAGATTGAATTGATTGATTGATCGAGGGTATTGATTATATTGATTGATTGAGTAAATGAATTGTATTGACATGCAGGAGGGAATTGAGGCAAGGTAAGTTCTCTATCTGGTGTGTATAGACTGCCTCTAGGCGTATTTCCTTCCTAGTCGAAGTTTAGGGGGTGAACTTGCTGAGACATTATCTCACCCCGTCATGGGCTCATTCTTCTCAGGTCCTTAGATGGCGGAGCCTCCAATTCATTATGGTCAACCTAAAAGGGCAATTGAGCTGGTTACTAATTTCCCTATTCCCGGAGGCCACGAGGTCTGGGTCTATGAGCTCGTTATGACCACAGTCTGGGTTGATGAGGGCCTACCTCAGAGGGTACCTCATCGATTTAGGGCGTTGTTTCGCCGCGGGCTTAATGGATACCGAGTTGGTCCTTTCCAGGGTTTTAGGTCCCAACTATAGTGGTAGACGCCGCTTTTGGCGAGGGTACAACTGACCGTCCTAATGGTGCTGTGGTGGACTTGGCCCGGAGCCTGTGGAGTCCAAAGGATCGGTGGATGCGTCCAACTAGGGTGTCGTAGGACAGTTTCCTTTCTGAAGGCTAATCTTTTTAGTAGACAGACTATCACGCCTGGATTCTTGGGCACACACCCATCCCTCAACTAGTTGATATAATAGCGACGTCCCGAGACGCATCGCCGACCCATTCATTTTTATGCACATGCGGACGCGAATAAATATTCCCCATACAACAAAACAACGGGATTGGAGAGCAGGACTAAAAATATCGAACCTAAAAAAAACAAACCACACTTATATACATTGCAAACCATTATGCAAATATATACAAGGTCAACTACTAAGTCAGGTCATAAACAACAAGTTCACAAAACAAAGTCTGAAAATAGGGGTGAGGTCTCAATCCTCCTTTGGGCCATCCTTTGGGTCTTCCTCCGGGTCCTCCTCTTCAACGATCTCTCCTTCTTCCATGCTCCAACTGGAGCCCACTGCTAAGTACTCCGGAGAATTAGGATCATCGCCAAGCTTAGGATCCTTCGCATCAATCACTGATCCACCCTTGGGATCCGCCGTCACCTTCCCGAACGCAACCTCCAAAACGTACAGAGGTACATCAGATTCCGGTACAGGGCCCACCCTTTGTCCATTATTATAATGGCGATACCACGACCGGTATTTATGGGGCACCTTTTAGGGTTTACCCACATCTACCCAGACGGTGGATTTCACTAAAACATACTCCAGTCCTTCAGGGTGATGGTGTATCGGAATGTGATAACCTATCTCAGTGATTTCCTAGGTATACCAAAATGCTCAGGAGGAGCTGAATGTGCTACCATCTAGGAACCTGACATATTGTCCCACAACGGGGTGAGACGACGTCTCAGCGAGTTCTATCCCCTAGGACTTGATTATGAAGCAAATGCATTCTAAGAGCTGCCTAAGAACACCTAAGCACAACACGAGTCAGAGGACTTACCTTGGCCTCAGTTCCTCCCTGTAAATCAACACAGTTCAATAGACATCCAATCAATCACCACAGATCGAATCATCGATCAATCGACTCTATCAATTCCATGTCAACCAGACAATTCCCCGGTGATTTTAGTTAATACTATCTATGAGTTCAATCGAAATCCCTTACTATTCACTCTAGGTGATCAATAGATAGTAGTTTGCCCCAAAAACTAATAATAGTACATCGTTCTTTCTCTAAGATGACCTATCGAGTCATTGGGCTGATATAAAATATTGTTTCTTCTCCAAGATGACATATCGAGTCACCGAGCATAATATAGTATAACGTTCTTTCTCCAAGACGACATATAGAGCCGTCGAGCCGTTATAGCATACCGTTCTTTCTCCAAGACGACATATAGAGTCATCGAGCTGGTATTGTATACCGTTCTTCCTCCAAGACGACATATAGAGTCATCGAGCCGGTATTGTATACTATTCCAATTTTACAATCAATTTACCATTTTATCATCTTGATAAAAATATACGTGTGTGGGTACACGGTCGGCCTTAGCCAGATTACAAGGTTTTCATTTTCGAATCTCCCACTATTTTCAGCAGTCCCAAAATAGATTTTTGACGCAGTAGACTGACGCCTAGTAATTCTCCAATTAATTACCAAAATTATCAATTTTTGAGATAATTACCCACAACCACTAATCACGTTCAATTTGCACAATCAGGTACACAATTAAATAAACAAATAGCACCACTGCAATTAGCACAAAATTCCGGTCACCGACTATCCTGGTCTAATTTTCGGAAAATAATTAATTAATTAACTAATTACGGAAAATATTAAATAAATGCCAATAAATCCAACTTAGGCTTGTAATTAGAGGCCGAAACGAACCCGGAAAATTTCTGAGACTCGTTAAATAAATACTATAGTCTATTTACTCACTAATTGCACTAACTATCCACCTAACATGCATCGGGAATTAATTTAAATTCACTAATTTAATCGAACTAACCACGTAATCCATCTTAGCCTAAACTAAACAATCCTTAAGCATCATTAACCTACTAAATGAGGATTAGTGAGTTAAACTCACTTGTTTGGCGAATCGATCGGCTCAAATCGTCGGGGACGCAATGGGGCTCACTTCTCTCCAAAGCAGGCTTAACTTTCGAGGCCGGAAAAGTCCTCAAAACGGGCCAAAACCCCAGCTGGAAACCCACAAATTATGCTTGTGTTCTTGGCTGGAAAAGAGGGAAACAAAGCTAGTTTAAGGCGGGATGGACCGAGGAAGGTCGAAAGGGCTAAACCGGGGCTTGGCGGGGACTTACGAAGGTTGGAGGTGGGCCAAACAACTCCGGCACGGCTGAAATAGAGGCTGGGACGAAGGACAAGGTTGTTAGAATGGTGAGGACGGCACGACGGGTGGAGGGCGCGCGCAGCTAGGCGCGACGGGGCGGCAAACGGAAACGGGTGGCAGCGGGCGACGGCGTATGTCTGCTTTGGTGGTCTCTCTGGTTTGTTGGTTCTGAAAATGGGACAATGAAGAAGGTAAAGAGGGTGGTCGGCAGCTTAGAGGGAGAGAGGGGGCAAGAGGGGGCCACTTGCTCTTATTTTCCAACTCTTGGTCCCCTTGACCATCCTCATCCACCGGCTGAGTTCCTAGGCCACAAATCAGCCACCAAGGCTCCCAATACAACCTTTGAAGTGGTCCAAAAGAATTAGGCAAGGGGGAGCTACGAATTTCATTGATTTCTTCCTCAATTAGACTTAATTTCCCTCTTAATTCAACACAAACTTGCCTCTATAAAATCAATCGAAACCTCACCGATCCAATTGGTATTTTTCTTCACCAATCGATCCCACTTGCTTCCCAATTACGCGATCAAAAACGGTCCCTGACTTTTTCTAGACAAAAACGGCCCTAGGACGACTTTTTCCCAAAAAAGTCTCGGCTTGCAGAAAAATCTTCTAAGACTGAATCAACACTCCTAGAATTAATTGTGACATGATAGAACTTTCAATTTCTGAAATCAGACTCAAATTTGCGATTGATTCCAATTCGGCGCGATTTTAGTGTGACCTAGGCTACCGGGTAGGTTTCATAATTTTTTAGTGCAAATGACCCGTAGTTGATTTTCTTCGAACCACAATGAACCCACTCGACACATTGGCGACTCTCGGTTGTCGTGAAAATCTCAAGGATTCAAATATGGACACATGGTACCAAAACAATAGAAAAATCAGTCTAGTGCCAGCCGACGAGAATTTTCTAAATTAGTGGAGTCACCCACGTTTAGCCACACATCTCAGTCGAACCGACCTATCTCTGATCACTGATCGATTTTTAACTGTGCCGTAATGACCTCTAAAGATGAGCACGGTCGAATAGCCGATTCCTGGTCGAATCCTCAAGTCTATTTGCCTTAAAATCCTTAATGGCTTCCCTAAGTAGTTTGTGATTAGCTCTGAGAACAGCCTTATAGGCGCGTCAAAGAAATGCCTGATTTATTCAATAGAAAACATAATTCAAAATTTGGGATGTCACACTTAAGTGCCATAACTTATGAAAGGTACACTTAAGTGCCACATTTTAAGAAAAGTGGGACACCTGACTGCCACCTCCGGCGAAGCCGGCCAAAAATCATACGTGGCAATTAAATATTAATATTTCTCGCCGAAGTGGCTCGCCGGAGAGCTAAGTCAGCTCTAATTCACTCAAAACAACGTCGTTTCGGGTGTTGGCCCAAATAGAGCTCTTAAATCGGCCAAAAGGATGTCGTTTTGGCATAATTTGAATTTTAATATAATATAAAAATTAATTAAATGACATTTAAAAAAAATAATAATATAATTTATATTTATTAAAAAAGGAGGAGAGAAAAGGCAACCGGTGGCCGAGGGCTAAGCCCTCGCCGCCACCGCTACCTCCTCGCCGTCGCTGGAAGGTGGGGGAGGGTTGGCCCTCGGGCAAGGCTCGGCGGCCCCGCCCTCGCCGCCGGTTGCCTCCCTCCTCCTCCTCCTCCCCCTCCTTTTTTTTACTCCTCCCGCTGGCTGCTTCCCTTCCTCCTCCTTCCCCCGCCCGCCGGATTTGGGCGAGGGCTCGTGGGCCCTCGCCGCCGGTCGGCCAGGGGTCCCCGCCCCGGCCGGGGCCCGGCGACCCCGGCCGACCCTCCCCCTCCGTCACCGGCGCGACGACGGGCCGAGGGCTGAGCCGCCCCCTTTTTTGAAAGAAATTCTCTTTAATTTTTTAATTTTTAAAAAATTTTAAAATTTTTTAAAAATTTTAATTAAATTAAATTTAATTAATTTTTATATCAATTTTTTACCACGTCAGCACCAAAACAACGCCGGTTTGCACATGTTTCGCTGGAAAATTAACACGTCAGCGTTTTGGCCGAATTTTGTCCGAATTGGCACTCAAGTGATCCATTTTGCTCGATTTTGTCACTTAAGTGTTACTTTCGTAAGTTATGGCACATAAGTATTCCTTCCTGTCAAGTTATGGCACTCGAGAGGTCCACGTCTCTATTTATAAAATGTGCTTTGGCTTGTAAATTTGTTTCCTGCTTTTCTATCCCGTATGAGTTGTTGTCAGGGGTAATCGTTCACTTCCACATGTGCATTGAAATGAATGGATCAGCGACGCGTCCTGGGACGTCACAATTTTATCGACCACTGAGGGACGGGCACGTGCTCAAGCTACGGGGCGTGACAAGTATTTTGGCCAGATTTTCTTGTCGCTTGTCACTTAACCGATCCATTTTGCTCCGATTTTGATCTTATGTGTCACTTTCCTAACTTTTGGCACTCAAGTATCCTCCCTTGCCAAGTTTTAGCACTCTAAGTATCATTCTCTCCTTTCTTTTTATTGAATTTTTTTTGTATTATATATTTATCTTCTTGTACATCAAGAATACATTAATGTAGTGCATAGCATACAAGTTTTTTTGCACGATATCTCTTCTTCTTCTCGCTTCCATCTCAATTTGTGATAGGGTCAACTACTCACCCTATTGGTTTGGTTTGGTTCGATTGTCCTAAAAATCCAAATCGAACTAAACCGTTGACATCCCTAAAGACAACCGACATATTCAACGCTTTTTCATTTGAGAAGTAACTTTGAAGACGTATTACATGAAAAGGAAATCTCAATTTCCTCTCCTCTCTCTTTTCGGAGTTTGAAAGGTTAAATTCGAAAAGATGGATGTGTTGGATGTATGCCATAAAGCTACTATGTAATAGTTACATATTAGGGATTTCAGTTGTACTTTCATTATTATTATTTAATTAATGGCAATGACGTATTAATTCATTCGTCCAATTATTTTATATTTATGAATGATTTCATAAGATCAGTTGCAACTAGACCTATTCTTAGGACGTTAAGAATATATGTGACGGATTCATAGTTAGACTGAATCTTTAAATCGTTCCCAGTTGATGGATTATTGAGTGGATATTAATAATCCTGTTGAGACCGGTGTGTTCATAACTTCACTATTAAGTATTGGATACTTAAGAGAATGATGAGTCACAAGTCACTATGTATTGTGATGTCTGAGTTAAGAGCACAAATGTTTGTATTAGACAAGTTCACTGAACGTGATGCATATGGAACGATTAGCGACATGGAGGCACAATGTTAACTTATGTGTCGAACAACTATGGTTCACAAGTGCACATAATGCCGAGTCGTTGATCCTTCTTTATACCTGATGGTCATGGTTTGTTCATATACGAAGTTGCACGTGTGCGCAATATGGAATCTGTCTCCTTATTACATGCAAGGTGTGATAATGATGTCCTATACGATCTAATTATGACACTGCATTGAAATCCTCGGCCGGGGTTGTAATCGAGAATAAATTGTTTATGTCTCGAATAAAATGTATGTTAATTAGATTTGTGCATATGATCGAATTGGTGACTTGACAAATATTCCATGATCTTTGTTTGATCGGGACATAGTAAGACAGAGAGATTAAATTACATTGTAGCCAAAGCTGACAAGTTCATTATGTTCTTAAAGCATTCACACTATCTAGGTAGCCATGACATATTGCTAGATGTCAATCATGGCTTGTAGGACCCAAAGATTAATCAGGACAATTAATTCTTTTGGGAGTACTAATGTATTAGTACAAGTCTTACTACCAGCTTAGTGATGACCCTAAGAATGTCACATACCATAAACAATTAGGATAACGTGGAACAAGAGAGAAATATTGTTGCAAATGTGTTTACAATTACTGCAATCTAATTGAGTCGATTTGAAATTAAATTAAATGAGATTTAATTTAATTTGTATTAAAGTCACGAGCCTACTTGCATATGATGCACATGCATGCCCAATGTAAATATATGTTAATGTATTCCCAAATGTACATATAAAGATTATGTTCTTTTTATTTTTAAAGGGGATTGATTAATCAATCATTTATTCGTTTAATTAATTAATTAATAATGCCTTTTAATAACTAATAATATATATTTATTTAAAGCTTCATGCATGTGCACGAAGCACATGCATGAAACTTGGATGGTCAGCAGTTGCTGACCATCATGCACGATGGTTCGTGCATGAGCGGGGACGATCAGCAACGGTTGCAGATCGTCCATTGATTAGCAACCGTTGCTGGTTTATATATATATATATTATTTAAAAATGCAGTTGAGGGACGTAACAAAAGTTGTGCTGAAAATAGAGAGAAAGTGTGCGTGTTCTTGTGTTGTCTTCGAGACGCAAGAAAGAAATTGATTTTCTCTCATCCGGGCCGTGACAAAAACATCAAGGATACGGTGGATTGTCTCCACGAGATTGCTAGCACAATCAATGTGGTGTATATCCGAAAATTCTCTTTTCTGTTCGACGTCCGTTGTTGGTGTGTCTGAACTAGAGGTCCGACGTTTGTGGGGCTTGAACTGTAGAACATCCGAACCAATTTGTATAAAGCGCGCTTTAAGAGGTAATTCGTTTAACTCCCTTTTTATATTCAGATTTTTTATTAAAACGCAAAAATAATGCCTTCGGAGAATCATGTATAAAATATATCTTTGTTTCCGCTGCGTTCTTTTGTTAATTTTACCTATACATGATTCATGAAACCCCAACAGGATGACCCTAAAGTCACTTGCATAGTTTGAAAACAGAGAAATCTCCTTTGTACGTCCTCGAAAGGAAAATTTAAGCTGGAAGTGTCTCAAAAAGGGAATCGCGAAATGTTGGATAATTTGAAAACCAATGTTGGAATCCATGAAATTGAGTTCTTTGAGCGAATAATGAAGAAGTATCGTAGGTTAAAATTCCTCTACAAGTTTATGCCATCTCACGTATTCAGAATCTAAGGAGATATTCATGACATTATGTTACATCCATCTTTAATTATGAAAAAAGGAAGGGAACACATGAACACACAACATGACTTGGACATACTTCGATCTAGCTTGATATATTTTGAAGATTAGAAGTGCGGAAATGTATGATCTATAACTGTTGCAGAAGATCTTGTCTGGATGTTTCAATTTATATTTTACTAGATCCAATTTTGGCCAAAATATTCTATGACTAATCGGATTGATCGCTAATCAAAGATCATGATATACATTGCCATATACTGAAAGTTCTCTACAAGCTGGTCAACCAGATCTACTGAAGACTTGTTTCTTTTGTGGAAAATGAATAATTTGAAAAATATTTTTCAAATAATCAACTAAATAGTTCATGAAAAATGTTTTCATTATCAACAATAATTTATTTCTAAATATTTTTGTAAACAATGAAAATATCTTTCATTAATTCTTTTTTGTAAATTGATATAAACAATCATTTTAGAAAAATGTTTTCCAAACCATTTGTTTTTCATGAAACAAACACACTTGATATATATTTTTATAGTTGATGTCATATGTTAGCTGCTATGTTCCTCAAGGAAATTCGGGAACTTCTAAACGTTAGATAGATTCATCATCATAACCACTCCTTAATTAAATGCATGTGGAAAGGATGGAAAAAATGGAAAAGAGATGCACTAATAATGTGTTCCATGAACGTTAATGATTTATTCTTCCCTTCTTTTTAGGTTCCAAGATACATTTCGAGAAATCTTATTCCAATTTTTTTTGGAAATTGCTAGTCTAAAAATGCATGAATTTGACTTTCATATATATTTTGGGGAGGAAAACCAAGTCTTCAGTTTTGTCGAAAATATAAGAAAATGACCTTTGAGAAAAAATTTAGGCACACAAGAGGTAAGTCCAACATGCTTTGAAAACTTTGTAGTGCTTCTCCTCCGGATCGTTACCCTAGAAAGTTAATAAAGAGCTATAAATTCTTAAATGAGTAGGTCCCATAATGATTTCTAATTATTATTTTTTTATAGTCTAAATTAAACTATTATTTTCACAGTAAATTAGAGACAGTCAAGTAAGCATTTCTCTAAAAGTAGAGTGGTATGAAGGAAAAACCGAGAATCTAAAATCTATCTAGAAATAATAGCAAATCGATAGAATCGCTACCAATCATGTTGAAAAGCCTAGGATGGTTGGAGACTAATTGCACGTGTGAAGGCACTAGTCATCAAAAACTAAAGAACTACGGTCCAAGGGGTTCGATTATGTGTGGGGAAGGGTTAGCACTCCCGCTACACCATTTCAGTACGACATTTTTCAATTGAGACGTGGAACGCAGTTATCAAATTAACTTTCTAAAGTTACGAATGCTATTTTTGTTTTACCAGAGACGTAATCTAGTGAAAATCTCACTTTACATCCATGCACGAATTCGGGTGCCGTTATGTTTGGTGCTTTTGAAATAAGATAAGATAACGTGTCAAATATGCATGAATCTTAAGATAACAAGATATTAGATGATGCATGAATAATTTTAAAATTGATGAAGCTAAAGTGAACGTTTGGCATTTTCGACAGGGTTATTCTCATCCTTTCGACCATACGTATGATACTGGATTTCTCAAAATCTAAGATTGTTTTTAGAGAAAATAGTTACCGATGTCAAAACAATTTTTAAAAAGACATTATAAGCTCGGGGCCTTCGTTCACGATAGGGCGGTCATTAGCCCCCGGCATTCGATCCGCCAGGACCAATTCCTCCTTAGTGTTTCTGAAAACAATCCAAATGAAAATCCCAAGAAGGTGTTGTAGTTATGGTAAATTAATAGATCAACGAAAGTGAGCAAAATAAAATACATCTTTTAATTCATGTATGTTATTAATTTATGTATCTCTCAAGATCATGTATCTACTTAATTCATGTTTCTCTTACGTTCTTGTATCCATTTAATTCATGTATCTTATAAGTACATGACTTCTCAAACTTTATAAATAGATTTGAAATCTTCATTCCGAACATAACTGTAAACACCTACCTACATCTCCTCAATTCAATTTTCTCTAAGAGTGTCGGGTTTAAGAAATGTTCAAGGTGTTGTATCTTAGAAGGAATAGTTTGCGAAGTTGCTTAGGGTGCAATTGATAACTGATATGTTCCTAGGAACAATTTCTACTCATGAATGGTTTTTTTCTGAATCTTAAAAGAGGGGAAAAAAATGGTTTGAGCTTGATTCTTGAGTTGTTTTCGAGAAGAAAGAGCAGCATTTTTTATTTCTGGATTCTGTTTCTAGAACAAAAGATCAAAAATAGTTACTGTTTAGCTGGTTACCAAACAAGTTCTTAGTATCGTTGGCAAGAACTAATCACCTTACGTATCCTTCTTCCAATACATAATTTCTCTTCTATATATTCCAGCAGAAGGCACTCTCTCTCAGTCCCCATCAGTGGACCATTAATTTTTTTAGCCTTTTGGCCATATGTATGTAGTCAGATGGACCATCATGAAAGTGACCAGATAGACTTTGCCCAGATACAATGGATTGAATCTTCAGACACCACGACCGAGTCTGGTCTTCCTCGGCTTCACCTCACGCCTTGCCTTTTTCAATGCCAAATTCCTTCTCCCACCGCAACATGCAAAGGGGCGACCTTAATTTTCAAACCTTTCCGGACACGGCAATCTCAGTCATGGTCGCTCTCGCTCGAGTCCAGGACAGAGACAGACCATCAAGATATGCCCAATTTTTCCACACTGGTATCACTCTGGCTTCCTTGGAATCTTTGCTAAGTCAAGCTTGAAGCAGTCCCGAATCAGAAAAATCCATCAACGATCCACGAAGAAAGTGGAGAACACGGCAACGAAATTGCAGATCAAGTCTTCCCAATGTGTCTTTTGTCTTCATACCAAACCAAACATGTTGTATATATATGCACTAAACACAGCTAAGTGGCCTCAGTCTCCGTCTGATCTCCATCTTCAATTGAGAGAGAGAGAGAGAGAGAGAGAGAGAGAGAGAGAGAGAGAGAGATGGGTGGTTGTTTCTCTAGCAGATCATCAGCTAAGGGGTTGATGAATTACGTACGTGTGGTCCATCTGAATGGCTGCTTGGAGTACTTTGAACCACCTGTCACGGTGGGCCAAGTCACTGGCAATGGCAATAAGCTCTCCAGCAGGCACTTCCTCTGCACGGCTTCGCAGCTTCTCTCCACCACGACAAGCTCCAAGTCCAAGCTTTTGAGGCCCGGTGAGGCCCTCGAGCCGGGCCACCTCTATTTCCTCTTGCCCTTCTCGGCCCTCCAAGCCGATGTCTCCCCATTGAACCTGGCCATCCTGGTTGGGAAGCTCAGTGCGCAGGCCAAGCGTGCGCAGCGTGTGATGATGGCGGATCCTCCTAGGACTAGTCTGTCGGAGAGGCTTTACGTCTCAAGCCCGATGTGCAGCTCGCCGGCTAGGAGCTATGCTTCGAGCCCTGGCAGGGCCAATTCTTCTTCCCCAAGCAGGAGTCCTGTTCGGCCTCTCCAGACTGAGACAGACCTCACGGCGAGCGGTGCGCAGAGGTCTAGTGGGACCCGGTCGTGGAGGCCGAATTTGGACCCAATAAAGGAGAAATCATTCAATAGGAGGAGCGAATCGGATTTGCTGGAGCAACATTCAGAGATGGTGAAGTGATTGTAGTTTCCAGTATCAATCAGATCAAGTGAGAGAAAAGATTAAGTTTCCAATAACCATGCTCCATAGGCCCGCCCGGGGGGGGGTTTGATTGGCGGGGTTCGTTATATACTGATTGATGCTTCTTCTACATGTTCAACTTTGCTCTGCCGGAGTTGGCTCGTCTCTGTCACTTAGTTCATCGCGAATCAATCTCGTCACCCAAGTTCACTGGAAAAACAAAGCTAAACTACGACCTCGGGTAATCTCCTGCCACAATAGATCTGCTAGCTCGCTTCGGTGTCTAGCATTTCTTAACTGGTCTGCCGGAAGAGAATTCGTTTCTGAAAATATTTCGAGCAAGTGTCCAGCTAAGACGAAAATCTCATTGCTACAGTCAAAGGAAACCCTCAATCATTCCATACAAGTGAAATACCGAAAAAAGTTGCCGTTACTCCATCCTTTAACGTCTTCTAACATAGAATTCTGGAGCGGCTTTGCTGTGTAAGTATATCATATTTTCCAGGAAGAACAAATTTATTATCTCTGTCGATTTTTGGGCCCTTAGCTTATTAACCCATCGACATATACAAGAATTATGAACTTCGAGGCAACACACCGAAGAATCCAGTCTTGTTCTTAAGTGTTGGAAGATATGCGGGAATCAATTATAGATTACGATTAATACATCAAATCAATCCAGAATTGTAGTTGATTAAATAAATCAATCTAGGATTAGAATTGATTTTGTAAGATTCGTCTAGGAGATTTTTTTTTCCTTTTATTATTCATCCTTTGCATTACATAAAGAGCGCTGTACATGTAATAAAAGGAAGCTACAGTACACAAATACAAAGTCCTTTATGCATTCTCGGTTCTTCTCCACTCTTCTCTTTCCATTTGGTGAGATGGTATCCGAACGGTATTTCTTGGCCTAACTTCCGCGCACTTGTCGGTGTTTTCCTCTCCATCCAGCCTTCTACCCTTGTTTTTATAGGAAACACTAACCTGCAAAATTAGGTTAGTGCTCCGGTATAGGAATCAGCATTTGCAACCAAAACAAAGAAAACGGAACCAACCGGCTTACCAATACCAGGCAGAGCCTCAACTACCTGAGGAGAACCATAATGCAGAACATTCGGGCTTAAAGAACCTATCTCCACGTACAGAACCTAGATCGGATCTGCCTGTTGAGGCGATACCGCCCACATCAAGTCATAAGCAATTCGTCCAAGCCCAGCCCATTCAATGGCAACCCTTCCAGGCCCAGCCAAACTAGGGGCAATCCATTCCGGGCCAGCCCATCTAGTGGCTATCTGTCCAAGTTCTATCCAGCCCATGATTTTATGGGCTAGCCCAAGCCAATACATGGGCTAATTCACAACCAGATCAGGCTCAGAATTTTCAAGAGTCCATGAATCAAGGGAACCGGGAGCACGTCCAAATCTGGGAAGGCCCACCAGCCATGATCAGGGCAGGCATAGTCCCCAAACCAATTTTTTTTCATGCGGCTCAAGTACCCGATTCAGATACGGCAGGTTTGGGAACGAATTCAGGTTTGGGAGCAAATCCCTACCTGATTCTTCAACCCGGCTACATGCCAATCGCTATTCTAACAGTCGGCAGTCACTCGGAGCCTGGTGAGCCACTCTACCCTCCACGCCCGACAAGCTGGAGCTGCGACTCATTACCAAGTAATTATTTGACCCCGACAATTACTCCATTTGGGTGCAGGAGTTCTAGTGAGCACTAATCATCAAAGATGAGGATGGGTTTCTAGACGAAACCATCTCGATTCCATCCAACAAGCGTCTGGCGCAATATTGGAGAAAATGCAACTAATTAGTCCGAACTTGAATCGGAAATTGAATCACTCCAAATGTCACTATCGGACTTACTCTAATGGAGGATTCGGAAAAGACGTGGAAAAACATTAAAGAGATGTACAAGAAGCTTGATCGAGCAAAGATTTTTTCATTAACTCAAGCTCTCTTGGAACTAAAGTAAGGAAACATGACCATAGCGACTTGCTTCAACAAGCTCTCCGCTCCCTAGAATGAACCGAACGCAGATAAAGAAAAGCTTGAGGACTGAAGTCCACTTTACAAAAGTACTAGGCGATGAAAGAGAGAGAAAAGGTAGCACAATTTCTCTTGATTTTGATCGGATACCTACCTATCGTTTCATTCCTAGATTTTGGCCATAGATCTAATGTCGTCCCTTGGCTGGATCTATTACTTGCCGTCCAGGAGAAGAGCCATTGCCTTTGCTTCATCGAAGTTGGCTAGACTAGAGAGGGCATTATGCTTGCAGCCCAAACGAATGCCCAACAAAAAGGGTTCATTGGGAAGACACAAGCGAAGAGGCAAGGGGCACTTCATCTAGGGTTTTTGGAAGAAGACCCATGAGGTTTTAGGAAAGGTGAAATTAACGGCCCTAATTTCTTCAAAAAATCGAACAGCTCGGGGCAAGTGTCATGCCCTGATCCTCGGGCATGCGCCCATCCCGGCTTGGTTGATTAATTAGCGACGTCCCAGGACGCATTGCCGACCCTTTCATTTTAATGCGCATGCGGAAGCATATATAAAATCCCCAGATAATAAAACAATAGGATAGGAAAGTAGGACCAAATTTTGAACTTTTAAAAACAACCACACTTATATACAAACAACCAAAGTTGTATATATCACAATACAAACACAAACTTCAGGTCCTGCAAAAACCAGTTCAGAAAACAAAGTTTGCAAATAGGGGTGAGGTTTTCAATCCTCCCCTGGATCCTCCTCCAAGCCCTCCTCCTCCTCAACGATCTCTCCTTCTTCCTCGCTCCAACTAAAGCCCACGGCTGAGTACACCGGAGAGTCAGAATCGCCCTTGAGCTTGGGATCCTTTGCATCCACCACCGATCCACCCTTAGGATCTGTTGTCCCCTTCCCGAACGCAAGCTCCAAAACGTAAAGAGGTACATCAGATTCCGGTACAAGGCCCACCATTCGTCCATCATTGTAATGACGATACCACGACCGGAATTCATGGGGCACCTTGTTGGGTTCACCCACGTCAACCCAGACGGTGGACTTTATTAGCACATACTCGAGTCCTTCGAGGTGGTGGTTTATCGGAATGTGATAACCTATTTTGGTGAACTTCTTGGGCTGACCAAACTGCTCAAGAAGAGCTGTGGGTGCTACAATCTATGGGCCTGAAATGTTATCCCACAACGGGGTGAGATAATGTCTCAGCGAGTTCTACCTGCTAAGACTTGATTAGGAAGAAAATACATCTTAAGGGCTGCCTAAGCACAATACAAGTCAGAGGACTTACCTTGACCCCAGTCCCCCCTGCAAATCAGCACAATTCAAATAGACATCCAATCAATCACCACAGATCAAATCATCGATCAATTGACTCAGTCGATTCTATGTCATCAGACCATCACCTGGTCAAAACAATACTATTTATAAAGTCCGACCACCTTGCGGACAGCTTGCTCTAAGCTGAAAAATATATACTAGCTTGCCTCAAGGGCGAAATTATAGTTTATCCTTCCTTCTCTAAAATGACATATTGAGTCACCGAGCCGATATAAAATATTGTTCCTTCTCTAAGATGACCTATGGAGTCATCAAGCATATATAGTATATTGTCCTTTCTCCAAGATGACATATAGAGTCGCCGAACATATTTGCATACCGTTCAATATCTAAGATGACATGTAGAGTCATCGAGCCGGTATTGTATATCGTCCTTTCTCTAAGATGACATATAGAGTCACTGAGCCAATATTGTATACCGTCATTCTCTAAGATGACATATAGAGTCATCGAGCTGGTATTGTAAAACATTCTGATCGTACAATAAATTTACCATTTTTATCATACTCGATAAAAATACACGTGTGTGGGTACATGGCCGGCCTTAGCCAAAATACAAGGTTTTCACTTTTGAACCTCCCACTATTTTCAACAGTCCCAAAATAGATTTTTGGCGCTGTAGAGCGACACCCGGTAATTCTCCAATTAATTACCAAGATTATCCATTTTTGGAATTAAATACCCACAAACACTAATCACAATCAATTTGCATAATCAGGTACTCAATTAAATAAATAGAGAGCACCACTGCAATCAGCATGAAATTCCAGTCACCGGCTATCCCGGTCTAATTTCCGGAAAATAAATAAATAATTAATTAATTATGAAAAATATTAAATAAATGCCAATAAAGCGACTAAGGCCCGAAAAAGCCTAATTGAATGCCGAGATGGATCCAGAAAATTTCCGAATCACTCTAGATAAATACTAGAGCTTGTCTAGGCCTTAATTGCACTAACTAACCACCTAACATGCATCGGCAATTAATTAAATTCACTAATCTAATCTAACTAACCACCTAACATACTTAGCTTAATCTAACCAACCCTTAAGTGTCATTAACCTACTAAGAGAGGATTAGTGAGTTAAACTCACTTGTTTTACGATCCAATCGGCTCAAATCGTTGGGGACGCAACGGGGCTCACTTCTCTTCAAAGCGGGCCTAACTTTTGGGGCCGGAAAATGGGCCAAAACGGGCCTAAAGCATTGCTGGAAACCCACTATTTTCTGCTCTATTCTTAGCTGAAAAGAGAGAAAACAAGGGCTGGTTAAGGCGAGCAAGACCGATGGAGGCAACGGGGAGGTCGAGCGGCCAAAGGCAGGGACTCACTGTGGTTCCAGCGATACCTACGGCCACACACAGTGATTGGACAACCTCCTAGAACGGTGAGCTAAGTGGGACAGAGCGATGAGGACACCGAGATCGCGCGAGCGAGCGTGGGGTAGCAGCAGTGTGCGCGCAAGGCGAGAGGCGACTGACAACGACGGCATGCGGTCTGGTAGCGAGGGCTGGCTTCGGCTAGTCTCCTAGCTTGCTACTGGGGTTCAAAAAGCATAAGCAAGAGGGAAATGAGGGTGGTCAGCCAGCTGAGGGAGAAAGAGGGAGAAGACAAGGGGACAAGGGGCCTACCAAGCTCCATCCTCATCCAAAATGGTCCCCTTGACCATCCACCACCACCAGCTGTCTTCCATGGACCAAAATCAGTCACCCATGCTCCTCTTTGCACACTTGAAATCGTCCAAAAGCCATACGTGGTGGGGGGCTACGAATTTGTTTAATTTCCTCTTCAATTAGACATTCATTCTTGCTTAAATCAATCCAATTTGGCCTCTCAAAAATCAACCGACACCTCATTGATCCAATTGGTATTTTTCCTCACCAATTAATCCCACTTGCATTCCAATTGTGCGATGAAAAAACGATCCCCGACATTTTCTAGACAAAAAGGCCCCAGGACGACTTTTTCCCAAAAAGTCTCGGTTTGCAAAAAAATATTCTGAGACTGAGTTGATGCTCCTAAAATTAATTGTGACATTCAATTTTTGAAATCGGACTCAAATTCGCAGTTAATTTCAATTCAACGCGATTTTAGCGTGGCCTAGGCTACTGGGTAGTTTTCAGAAATTTTTAGTGCAAATGACCCGTGGTCGATTTTCTTCGAGCCACAATGAACCCACTCGACACATTAGCGACCTCGATTGTCGTGAAAATATCGAGGATTCAAATATGGACACAGGGTACCAAAATGACAGAAAAATCAGTCTAGTACCGGCGGACGAGAATTTTCCAAATTAGTATAGTCACCCACGTTTAGCAAAACATCTCCGTCGAAATGACCTATCTTTGATCCCTGATCGATTTGTAACTATGTCGTAATGGCCTTTAAAGATGAGCATGGTCGAGAAGCCGATTCTTGGTCGAATTCTCAAGTATATTGCCTTAAAATCCCTTAATGGCTTCCCCAAATGGTCTAGTTATCTCGAGAGTGATCATATCTGAGAAAAGCCCTATTAGCACATCAATGAAATGCCCAATTAATTTAATTGAAAGCAGAATCGAAAAATCCATGATGTCACAACTTTTCCCCTCTTATAAAAATTTCGTCATCGAAATTTAAATCATTACAATACTTAAGCAAAAAGGTGGTGGTACAACTGTCTCATCGACTCTTCAGTCTCCCATGTTGCTCCTTTAGTACCGTGGTGTTGCCAGACCACTTTGACCAATGGAATGGTCTTTATATGCAGAACTTGCTCCTTTGAATCCACTATCTGAACCGGCCTTTCAACGTATGACACTCAGTCATCCATGTCCAATTCCTCAAAATTAAGCATGTGGGTCGGGTCAAGCTCGTACTTCCTCAACATCAACACGTGAAAAACGTCATCCAATTGCGCCAGTCTTGGCGGTAACGCAAGATGATACACTAAGATCCCGATTCTCTCTAGAATTTCAAATAGACCTACGTACCTCGGACTGAGTTTTCCTTTCTTTCCAAAGCACGAAGTTCCCCTCATTGGTGACACCTTTAGAAAAACATGATCACCAACTTGGAATTTCAACGATCTCCGGCGCTTATCTGCGTAACTTTTCTGTCTGCTCTGACCGGTCTTGAGTCTGCCTCTGATCACTGCAACTATATCCACTGACATCTGAACCAACTCTAGGCCTATGATCTTTCTCTCACCAACTTCATCCCAACATACCGGTGTTCTGCACGATCTACCATATAATGCTTCAAAAGGAGCCATATGAATGCTCTGCCGATAACTGTTATTGTAGGCAAATTCCACCAGGTGTAGTTGTTCTTCCCAACTTCCTTTGAAATCTAGTACACAAGCTCTTAACATGTCCTCGAGGGTATTAATTGTCCTCTCAGACTGGCCATCCGTCTGAGGATGATATGCCATACTATACTGTAGCTTGGTACCTAGAGCACTTTGTAGGCTCTTCCAAAAATCGGCGGTAAACCTCGGGTCTCTATCTGAAGTTACCGTAACCGGTACTCTATGTAGACGAATTGCCCGACGCACGTACAACTCAGTGTACCTATCCAAACTGAGGTCCTTTCGAACAGCAATGAAGTGAGCTGACTTTGTCAGTCTGTCGACTACTACCCAAATCGAATCATTTCCTCTCTAACTCCTCGGTAGTCCAATCACGAAATCCATTGTGATATACTCCCATTTCCATTATGGGATTTCGAGAGGTTGCATAAATCCTCCCGGCTTGCAATGCTAAGCTTTAACCCGCTAACACGTCAAACACTTGGCGACATGCTTGGCAATGTCCGCCTTCATACCTGACACCAATAGTGTTGACACAGATTCTGATACATCTTGGTACTACCAGAATGAATGCTGTAAATGCTACGATGCGCTTCTAATATAATATCCTCTCTAAGCTCCACATCATCAGGTACAACCAAACGTCCTTGGAACTTTAGTGTTCCATCATTAGAAATCTGAAAGTCAGCCTTTCTTTTCTCAGTGTCCTTCTATAGAATCTTCTGCACATCAGGGTCTATCGATTGGAGTAGTTTGATTCTGATCTGGACATTCGGTTCAATACTAAGGGTGGCCATAAGACTCGAAAGGTGGCCTACCTCAAACATGAATACCGAATCTCGAGCTCTTTTGATTAGGTTCCACTCCTTAATCAATATGTGAGTGACTGAAGACTTTCGACTCAAAGTATCGGTGACCTTGTTCGCCTTTCCCGGGTGATATAGGATATCACAGTCGTACTCCTTAAGCAATTCCACCCATCGGCATTGTCTCATATTCAACTCTTTATGAGAGAATAAGTGTTTGAGACTTTGATGATCCGTGAAGATTTGTAATCTTTCTCCGCACAAATAGTGTTTCCAAATCTTTAGGGCAAAGGTAATCGCTACGAGTTCTAAGTCATGCGTTGAATAGTTTTGTTCATGAGGCCTCAACTGACGGGATGCGTATGCAACAATCCTATCATGTTGCATCAGCATGCAATCCAATCCTCTGAATGACGCATCAATATAGATCTCGAATCCTCCAGGACCAAATGGAATGGTCAGCACAAGTGCGGTAATCAGCTTGTGCTTCAGCTCTTGGAAACTACGCTCGCACTTGTCTGTCCGCACAAAATTCTCTTCTTTCTTCAGGAGTCTTGTCAAAGGCGATGCTAATGATGAGAACCCTTCCATAAACCATCTGTAATAACTTGCCAAACCCAGAAAGCTTCTGATCTCGGTCACTGTAGTCAGTCTTGGCCAGTTGATCACTGCTTCAATTTTGCTTGGGTCCACAGAGATTCCTTCGCCTGAAATCACGTGACCTAAGAAAGCAACGCGAGTCAACCAAAACTCGCACTCGCTGAACTTGGCGTACAATTGATGAACTCTCAGGGTTTGTAGCATTAATCTCAGATGACTCTCATGCTCTTCATCACTTCTTGAATACATTAGAATATAATCGATGAACACGATCACAAATTGATCCAAATATTCCTTGAATACTCAGTTCATCAAATCCATGAAGGCAACTGGAACATTCGTTAACTCGAATGGCATCACTGTAAACTCGTAATGACCTTACCGAGTACGAAATGCTAACTTAGGAATATCCTCCTTCTTGATCCTCAGCTAATGATATCCCGTCCTCAAGTCAATCTTCGAAAATATCGACGCTCCTTGTAACTGATTGAACAAATCATCGATCCTCGGGAGTGGATACTTGTTTTTGATCATTACCTGATTGAGTTACTGATAGTCGATACACAGGCGCAACGAACCATCTTTCTTCTTTACAAACAGAACTGATGCTCCCCAAGGTGATGCATTGGGATGAATGAATCCTTTATCCAAAAGCTCTTGCATCTGCACCTTCAGGTCCTTCAACTCAGATAACGCCATCTGGTAAAAAGCCTTAGAGATTGGCTCTATCCCGGGTGCTAGCTCGATTACGAACTTAATTCTCTCTCTGGCAGTAGTCCTAGCAATTCCTTCGGGAAAACATCTAGAAATTCTTTCACCACAGCATGTGTTCCATCTTCAGCTCCTTAACTGTTGTATCCACGATAGTTGCTAGGTACCCTTGACAACCCTCGTCTAACAAACGAGTTGCCTCAGGCAATGAGATCAAGATAATCGAGGGTCCTCATCGATTCACGACAAACTCGAAGCTCTCACCCTCTAACGGTTCAAACTGAATCGCCTTGCGATAGCAGTCCATTTTAGCTCGTTGCTTGGTAAGCCAGTCCATGCCAATTATTAAATCAAAGTCGTACATGGCTAGGACTAACAAGTCTATTTTCCCCACTCGCTCACCAATCGCTCACTTGCAACCAGAACAACCCAAAATAACTATCATCTTATCCTTCAATGGTGTAGATATGCAAACTGCCGACTCTAGCAATATAGGACTTAATCCTAACAACTTAACATATTGACGGCATACATCGTGCCCTGAACTGGTGGTCTCAATTGTCCTCCTTGTGGCGCGGTCTATGGCGCATACCCTATAATCTGACCCATAGGTGGCAGCGGTAGCAACTGTGGTTGTCCTCTTTGTCGCCTAGGACAATCTCTAGCCATGTGACCTTGCTGGCCACATTCAAAATAGGCGCCCATTCTTTGGAGGCATTGGTTTACACCATGTCGCCTTCCACAAGCGTGACATAAATCATTCCTGATTAGCCCTAACTTGCCAACTCCACCCTTCTTGTTGGGTGGGATCTGGAATCTACCTCCAGGCATGGGCCTTTTTCCCTGACGGATCCCTTCTCTGTGAGAGCTAAACCTCGATCCAGAGGAGGCAGCTTGTTCATTCAAACCTCTCTCTATCATATAGGCTTGACGGTAGACTTCTCGATATTCTGTCAGATCTAACGGTAGCAAAGGTTGTTTTAGTTCAGAACGAAGACCGTTTCTGAATCTTCCGACTTTTTCTTTTGGATCTTCAATCAGCCTCGGAGCGTATTGAGAGAGCTCTACAAATTTGGCCCCATACTGGTCAACGGTCATCGTCCCCTAGAGAAGACGCTGAAACGTTTCCATCTTTTTCTCTCTAGCGCTCCTCGAGAAGTACTATTCATTGAACGCCTTGAGCAAGGCGTCTTACAGTGGGACTACTCCACTCGGAAATACTGTATCTCTAGAGGCTCTCCACCAGGTATTAACGTTATCTTGCAATTGGTAGACTGCCAAGGTTACTTTCTCCTCCTCGTTGCACCTCAGAAGTGCAAACACCTTATCTAGGTCTTGTATCCAAAGAGACATGGCCTCGTGGTCTCTAGTACCCGTGAACCTCGGTAGGTTAAGTTTCAAGAATTGCTCCATCAACTTGTAGATCAGTCTCTCTCTATCTACGACTATGTTCCCAGCTGGAACATCGGCAGGTGCGATGGCAGGTGCAGCAATCGGTGCGGCAGCAACGATAGCATTGGCAAAGCAGCGGTGGCAACCTGCTTCAACGGCAGCGTTAAAGGCGGCAACTTGACTTTGGGCCTACTGCCCCATCATCTCTTGCATGGCATCTATGGCTTGCGCGATTACAATAGATCCCGGATCACCAAGGGCTACAACCCTAGCACCAACAGGAGGTGGTGCTACGCCACTTGCGCTAGCCTGTGCTGGCGCTGTACCTCTATCTCTTCGGGTACCGACCCTGGTCGACGTCCTACCTCGAGTCACGGCCCTAACGGTCCTCTTGCTAGGAGTTCGCTACTCCTGATCACTCATGGCTTAGCTTTATCTACTAAAGCTTGCTTCCAATTCCACACCGAATTAGAAACAGAGTGATCTAAACCACATGCAATTCTACCAATCTACTACCACAGACATGCACCAACATGAATTTAAAGGCCTTTCCTTCCATTATCCCATGAACCATCGCGCCTTATCATTCCAATTCCTAACCATTGCTCTGATACCACTAAATAGGGATGTCACGCCCCGATCCTCGGGCACGCGCCCATCCCGGCTTGGTCGATTAATTAGCAACGTTCTGGGACGCATCACCGATCCTACATACGGAAGCATATATAAAATCCCCACTTATATATATGTATGACTATATGTTGCTTTTGTTTGCTCGACTTATATACATGTTGCCCGACTTCCATATTTGTTTGTGTATGGGGATTGTCTTTAATTCGCTTATGCATGTACTTAATAAAAGATAAAAGATTTTTAGGGTGATCAACGTGCCTAGGACATTGATGCTAACCCGCTGGGTCACGCTCTTGTACCAGGGGTGGGGCGAGAGCGTGACACCTATTATGTGTGACAACACCAGAGCTACAAATCTCACAAAGAATCCAATCCTACATTGAAAAGCAAAACACATCGAGATAAGACATCACTTCATTAGAGATCATGTTAACAATGGTGATATCTATCTACAATTTATAGAGTCAAAATAGCAATTAGTAGACATTTTCACTAGGCCATTAGATAAGCTAGCCTTCAAATACATTTGTGGTGAACTAGGAATATGCAATGCTTTAGACTGATAATCTCTAGGTAATGTTTCAAAAACATTGGGTACAATAGAAACTATAGGTATGCACTTACTATTTCATTTCAAAAAAGTTATCGTTATAGTACTACATTTGTTACCATTCTGACTACCTATATACCCTATCTAGAGTTGTTACGGTTGTAATAACAGAATTTATAAGCACAAATTTACACCTGTTTAATCATTAAAAATTTGAATACCAAACAATTAGGGATAATAAAGTTACTATTAAAGGATAACATCTAACTCTCTCTACGTGAAATGCACTGCTCCTATTTATAGAGTCGGTATTCACATTTTCACTCATACTGCTCATACTTATTCTCTCGTATTTCTTCTACATTATCTACTCAAAATTCTTGCCCACTCTATGCACAAAATCTCTACACTCAAAAACCATGGCACCCAGAGCTTGCCCATCTTCCAAGGTCGTAAGGAAATCCTCACGTACCACTAGCCGAATGTCCAAAACCTTTAAGGAGGAGGTCATCCAATAGGAAGAATCTCTGGAGGTCACTCAAAGTCAGAGTGTGGCTCAAACTGCAGGGTCAACTACTACTAGCACCTCATTGTCCGCAACAACAAATAAGGAAACGCCCGTAAGAAAAACTCCAAAATCTCAATTGCCACCAAAAAAGGATATAGATGCTATACCACCTATGGCACTACTAGTCATAGCTGCTCCATTACCATCAACTCCTGCCTAACTCTCCTAGGAGACTTATTTAAAGGCTTAGCCACTCTCATGCAAACGCATGGATCGGAGTTGAAGAAACTCATCAAGTTCAAAGCCACAAGGTCGCAAGCCCTACAAATTGAATAAGCACCGACAGCTCAAGAAAAACTAACCACTGAACTGTCACATTCAACTTTTCAGCCCTCTTGGCTCTCTCAACCTTCATCTAAAAAATCTTCAACTAAAGAGGAAGGCACTTCTAAACTTGCTGCCCCTAAAGACAAAGGCAAATAGGTTGTCAAAGAGGTAGAGATTATTCCTGAGCCAATCACATCATAGCTTGAGAAAAGTGAAGCCACAAAAGAAATTAGAGAAGCCACAATAGTGGGATCTATCGTGTTAAGGATCAATGCTAGCTATTTGTAACTTTCCAAGCAGATTGTTAGTGGAATTTAGCCCATCTTGAGGTTGTTAGTCTGAAGAATGGATGTAGGTTTGTGAATAAAATCGAACCACTATAACTCTATTTGTCCCACTGTTTTCATCCCTTTATATACATTGGTATATAACTAGTTAGTACTTATGTAAACTTTACGAGGTGATCTTTACTCAGCGATTAGCTAATTTCCACAAAAGATCATCAAAGTTTGAAAACAACCTATTCACCCCCTCTTAAAGTTGTATTGTTAACCCCAACACTTTAAGGCCATTCCGATCTTTCCTCCCACACAAAAAGATATAAGGGGGGCTAGTCCTAGCTCCTTCCGCAAGGACGGTCCTACCAAAAATGGTTCCCATCAAAAGCCGGTGTCCTCATGGCTAGGGCACGGGCTCTAAGTCGTAATTGGGGTCAGACTTAAGGTCATCCACTGTGACATCCTGAATTTCAAGTTCTGTTTTCAATTGAATGAGTCGGGCTTTTCATCGACACTCTTATAATTCTTTTCCCTGAATTGATCACTCACGGGATAACTAGTCTATCAGGTGAAGCTGTTAAAGGATTTTAATGCAATAGACTTAAGAATTCGACCAGGAATCGATTGCTCGACCGTGCTAATCTGTAAGGGTCATTATGGCACTGTCAAAATCGATAAGAGATCAGAGATAGGTCGATTCAACAGAGGTATGTGATTAGTGTGTGGGTGATTTCACCTAATTGCAAAATTTCTGTCAAACGGCACTAGAACGAATTTTCTGTCATTTCTGTACCCTGTGTCCGTATTTGAAATCTCGAGATTTTCATGACAATCGAGAGTCGCCAATGTGTCGAAGATGTACATTGTCGCTCAAAAATAATTGACCACGGGTCAATTGTACTAAAAATTCCTAAAAGCTACCCGGTAGATTAGGTCACGCTAAAATCGCGCTAGATTGAAATTAACCGCGTATTTGAACCCGATTTCAAAAACTGAATGTTCTGTCATGTCACGATTCATTTTAGGTACGTCGACTTATCCTCCCAGGATTTTTCTGCAAACTGAGGTTTTAGGCAAAAATTCAAAGTAGGGCCATTTTTTATCGGGAAAATTAGAAGACCATTTTTTATCGCATTTTTGGGATTCCAGTTGGACAAATTGATGAGGAAAAATGTTGTTTGGGATGATGGCACCTTGGTGGGCTTTATAGACATCAAATTGGGTCCAATTGGAGGGGAATTGATTCAATTTGGAGGAGTTTGGTTCAAAATTCGTAGGTCCCTTGGGGTGCAACATTTAGGACCTCATCTAAAGCTTATAGGGGAAGATTGTGGGCTGCAAATTGGCTTGGATGACAGCCAAGACAAGTCGGGGACAAGCAATGATCAATAAGAGCATATTTGTGGCCAAATGGGACCCTCTAAGTCTTTGCAAAGAACAGCCAGCTCCCTCCCCTGAACCGTTGACTGCCTCCCCTACCACCGTTGGACCCACCGCTCGGCCATCCGCCACCCGCGAGCCCGTGCGCGCACGTCCGCCCGTTCTGCTTGTCCCACGGTCCAGCACCTCTTGTCACGCCCAACCGCGTCTCTCGAGCCTCCCCGGTTGCCGTCAAAGTCCCTTGGCTGTCGTCCAATCGTCGTCCGCCTTCACCTGGCCCGCTGCAGCCGCCCGCCAGCCCTCCTTGCCGTTTCAGCCCAACCAGCAGCCCCACACCAGCTCTTTCAGCCCAAGGTCAGTAGCCGAAGCCAACAGGGCTTTAAGACTTCAAGGCCCGTTTTCAAGCTCGTCCAATCTCCGTTTGGGGTCGCCGCAAGGTTGTTTGTCACCCGTCTCTGCGTCGCCGTCGTTATGGACTCACCGGAACGCTAAACCGGTGAGTTTACTCACTAAACTCTGCTTAGGGAGTTAATGATGCTTAGTGTCACACCCCGATCCTCGAGCGCATGCCCATCCCTCGATGGTTGATTAAATTGCGATGTCCCAGGACGTGTCACCGACCCCTTTTTTTTAAAATGTGCATGGGAAAGCAAATAAATAAATCCCTAGATAGCAAACAGATGGGATAGGAAAGCAGGGCCAAAATTTTAAAACCACAAGACACATTTATACACAACTGACTAGTTCATTTACAATACTAGTCTATAGACAAAGGTCTACCAAAAACAGAAAGGCTATATGTCCTCTAGGCGTTTGAACCCTCAGCCGAAGACTCCAGGGTCTCTTGGGGACTCAGGTCCACCACTGCACCATCGGGAGGGTCAGCTGTACCATCGCCAAAAGCGATCTCTAACACTGACATAGGGATCTCAGACTCCGGTAGGGGATTTTCTCTAGGACCATCTCGACCGCGACGATTCCACGATCTGAATTGATGGGTACCTTCCGAGGTAGACTCGCATCAACCTAGACAATGGATCTCACAAGTTCATAAACCCAGGCTCCTTGGCCCCCGGGAAGAGGAATCAAAGAGACCTGTTCGATGATCTTCTTGGGCTGGTCGAAACACTCAAGAAGATTTGCCATCTAAGGACCTGAAAATGTTAAGCCCACAACGGGGGGAGACAATGTCTTAGCAAGTTCACCCCCTAAACTCCGACTAGGAAGGAAATACGACTAAAGGCCGTCTATGCACACACAAGACAGAGGACTTACCTTGCCTCAATTCCTTCTTGCAAGTTAGTACAGTTCATATACTCAACCAGTCAACTCAATTCAATTCAATTGATAACATCAATATGATCTGTACTATCTATCCATTAGTACCATATATTATTCAATTCCATCTAACGATTCAATTGATCACACCACTGGTCACACAAGCTGAAATAGACAATCTTTGCTCTCACAAGCTGTAATATGTGATCATAACTCTCACAAGTTGATATAAATAGATAGTAGCTTGCCCAAGTTGATATATATATAGATCATGCTCCCACAAGCTGATAAAACGATCATAGCTCACACAAGCTAATAATGTATACTACTCTCACAAGCTGACATATGAAAGCACATAGCCTGATGTAGTATACTGCTCTCACAAGCTAACAATAAATCTGCTCGCACAAACTGATAATATATGCTCTCACAAGCTGATAAATCACCAAGTTAAAAATACCCGATAAAAATAATCGTATGTGGGTAAACGGTTGGCCTGAGCCAAAAACCCAATATATTTCCTTTCAAAAAAATTTGGCATTGTAAACCAACGACCGGTATTTTCTAATTAAATACCGAAATTACTCAATTTTGGGATAAATACACAAAATTATAATTCCCACTCAATTTGTATAAATTAGCACTCAAATAAATAAACCAAGCATGCCATTGCAATCAGCACAAAATTCCAGTCACCAGTATCTCGGTATAATTTTCGAAAAATAATAAATAATTAAATAAATACAAAAAATATTTAAATAAATACAATTAAATGCCATAAATAGGAACTTAGGCCGGAAAAGCCCCGAAACAAGCCCGTAAAATTTTCAAACATATCTAGATAAATTATACAGCTTATCTAGTCCCTAACTAAGCCGTTCTAACCACCTAACATGCACAAACGAATATTTAAATCGCTAATCCGTTCTAACTAACCACCTAAACCATACTTAGCCTAAACTAATCAACCCTTAAGAATCATTAACTCCTTAAGCATAGTTTAGTGAGTAAACTCACCGATTTTGCGATTCGGTGAGTCCACAGTGACGGCAACGCGGAGACCGGCGACAAACTCCGAAGCGAAGACACCCGACGAGGCACGAAAGTGTCCTAAAACGGGCCTTGAAGCCCACGTAGGCTTGCTGGCCTTCGGTTTTGGTTCATGGACCAAGAGGGCTGAACCGGAGCTGGAATGGCCAAGGCGGCTGGCGGAGGCTGCTGCGGGTGGTGGCGATGCTTGACGGCAACTGGACGGTGACGGGGACGTCTCAAGCGACTGAATGAGGGTTCGACTTGACCTGAGGAAGATCGAGACAGGCGGAACGGCACGGCAGGGGAGCAGGCTGGCGGAGTGATGTGCGTGGGCGAGCAAGCACGAGCGGTGGTATGTAGTGGCTCCGGTGACTTCGGGCGAACGTGCGACGGCTAGGGGAGGTGGCTGGCGGTTTCCTCTGCAACTTTGGAGCTTCAAAGAGGCCTCTAATGAGGAAAGCATCTCTGTTGAAGAAGAAGGAAGCCAGCTACACTTGCAGGGACCCCTTTGGCCCCAAAGTCTTCCTCTTTATCCCCTTTGTCCCCTTGGCAAGGACCCACCCATTTCAGCTCAATCCTTAGCCAATTTTGTGCACCAAAATCCACCTAGGACACTCCCTAAGTGGTCCAAAAGGTTCATGGACCCTTGGCCTACGAATTTGCACACAACTCCCCCAAATTGGATTCAATTCGGTCCCCATAAATTCCACCAAGATGTCCTCGACCAAAATGACATTTTTCCTTGCCAATAGAACCAACTTGCATCCCAAAAATGCGATAAAAAACGGTCCCCTGAATTTTTTGGACAAAAACGGCCCAATTTTGAATTTTCGCCAAAAATCTCGGTTTGCAGAAAAATCTTTGGAGGATGAGTTGACATTCCTAAAGTAAATTGTGACATGATAGAACTTTGAATTTCTAAAATTGGATTCAAATTCGTAGTTCATTTCCATCTTGCTCGATTTTAGCGTGACCTAGCCTACTAGGTAGCCTTTAGGAATTTTTAGTGCAATTGATGCATGGTAGATTATTTTCGAGCCACACTGTACATCTTAGACACATTAGTGACTCTCGGTTGTCGTGAAAATATCGAGATTTCAAATATGGGCATAGCGTACCAAAACGACAGAAAAATCGGTCTAGTGCCTACCGACGAGAATTTTGCAATCTGGTGGAATAACCCATTTTTTTATCACATATCTTAGTCGAATCGACCTATCTCCAATCTCTGATCGATTTTTAACTGTGCCGTAATGACCCTTTCAGACTGGCATGGTCGAGCAGTCAATTCCTAGTCGAATTCTCAAGTCTATTGTGTTAAAATCCCTTAACGGCTTCACCTGCTAGAATAGTTATCTGGTGAGTGATTAGTTTAGAGAATAGAACTATAGGCATGTCGATGAAAAACCCAATTCATTCAATTAAAAACAGAACCTAAAATTTAGGATGTCACAACTCTTCCCCTCTTATAAAAATTTCGTCCTTGAAATTTGAACAATTACAATTCTTTAAACAAAAAGGTGGGGGTACAGTCTTCTCGTCGAATCTTCTCTTTACCATGTCGTGTGGCATCCCAAAAATAACTCATGGCCATGTGTTTTATAAGTAGGAGTTTATTGATTTATGATTTCAAGATTTATGGCCAAGTGAATAAGAATGATATGGTATTTATATAAATGGATAATTATTTTGTTGGAAACGCGTCCTATGTCCATGTGAGGCCAAGGATTTTATTTGATGAGGAAATTATGTTTTTGGCCATGAATTTTATAAGTCGGATTTTATTAAACTATGTTACAAAGTATTATGGCCATTTAAATTTGTAATTTGGTACCTTGTATAAGTGGGATTAAGATGGATTATCAAAAATAAATATGGGCCATTTAAGTTTGGACTTTAGGCCCAAGTGTGTTGGGCCTAAAGTGGGCCAAGAGGCCCGGCCCATAGAGCCCATGGGGTTGTTGACGCATGGAGGGGGGGAAGGAGCCGAATGGCCTCCTCCAAGTGTCTTCGGCAAGGGAGACACTTGTCTCCTTCTTGGGAACAAGTGTCCCCCATGCAAAATGAGGAGCATGCAAAGCAAACACTTGTCTTCCACCATAATCCCACCTGTCCTTTCTTTTTTGCCATCTGTCCATTTTAAACTTATTGATTAATCAAAAACAACGAAAAGGAGGAGGGGGTTTCGTACAAAGGCAGGGGAGACCGAGAGAGAGTTTGAGAGGAAACCAAACCAGAGAGAGAGAGAGAGTCATGCGGGCAGCAAGGGAAAGAAAGGAAGGGGCCGCCTCTCGCCGTGTCCGTGCATCGCAGTCCGTCGCCGCCGTGTCCCGTCGCCGTTGTGCTCTCTGTTTGCTCGGTCTAGAGGCAAGTGGGATCCTTGATCTACTCTTGCATGTTGTGCCTAGTGTGTGTGATTGAATGGTGATAAATTTCGGATGTCTAGGATGTGAACAATTGAAGTTTTAAGAGTGGTGTTCTAGGCTAGTAAACTGTTCTTGAGAAAACAGCTCGACCTTGGATGTTCTAGTGACTTGCATGTGATGTTCGAGTTGGATTTTGGCTTTGACTTATAAATGAAAGTTGTTAAGTACTTCTTGGAGTATAACATACTCAAATTTGGGGTAAAAAAAAGTATAAGTGGGTTAAATCGTTATTCTTTGGAAAGACTGGATCTGGAGATGTTGGTACCCACCTTTGATGAATGCATGGACTGTAAGGCAAGCTTTTTGTTGAAATTTTACTTCGATTTCTTAACAAAAGATGTAAAGGACATCCTGAGGTTTAACATATCAAAAATTTAGAGAAAACCAACAAGAATAGGCAGGTGAAATCGTGATCTTTCGGAGGTAGTTAGATCTGGGAATTTCTGTACTAGGAACAGAAGTTTTGACCGCCTATATTTAATTACCTAGGACGAATCTGACTTTGATACCTGCATGAAATATCTACCTTAGGGTCTTGACTACCTCATAGTCGAATTTCATAATTTTTTAAGGTCATTTGGATATTTAATCGGAAATGTTTCTAAAACCGTGTAATCTGACGTGTTCGGACTTGGTCAGTTGTAATGCGTGGCCCATATCATTTTGTATGAGGTTCTTTCGGAAATGTGTTCTGCATGAAATATCTCTCTTCATGTCTTCCCTACAACATATTCAAATTTCGTAATTTTTGAAGCTCATTTGCCTATTTAACCAGAAATGTTTCAAAAACTGTGCAAGTTGAATTGTTAGAATAGTAGTGCTGTGATGCATGGTCTATACCGAATTGTATGAGGGTCTTTTGGTGTAGAGTTCTTCATGGAATATCTGTCTTTATGTCTTGACTATCACATGTTGGACTTTCATAATTTTTTAAGGTCATTTGGGTATTTAATTAAAATGTTTTCAAAAACTGTGCAAGCTGGATTGTGCGAATTTCAAAAGCTGTAATTCATGGACTATTCTGTTTTGTATGAGCCCCATGAATTATGTTGTTTTAAGTGATTGAATCTTGCTGCACATGTGATGATATTTGGCATTACATATAAGATCAAAAGCTGAATTGACTTTGTTGTCATCACATCATGTGCCATGTTGATATTGAGACACAAATGTGCATATGAATTATGAAAATGAGAATACCGTCGGAGGTGTGATCCGACGATGCCCCGAGAGTGTCGGGATGCCCGGGATGTGGGGGTGCCGGATGCCCGGTTGTATTACGATACATGCCTGGATGTCCTCAGGAGTTTCGAGATGCCCGGTGGTATACGGTACGTAATTCCAGGGGGAATGCCTAGTGGTATGTCGGTACGTAATCCCGGAAGCCTCGGAGGTATGTGCCGAGGGGATACCTCGTGATGCCAGTTGGGATACGAGATGCCCGAAATGTGGGGGTTCCGGATGGCCGAAGGTGTGTGCCCGAGGTTCCTCGCAATGCCAGGTTGGATGCGAGCGATAAATTGTGGGATGCAATCATTGGTCCTCGGAAAGAAAAAAACTGATGAGATCCTTGTGAAAGATAAGAATTGAAAATGAATCATGTGCATGGGTGTATGCATATGGCATGATGCATGATCTGCTTATGAAAGTAAATTAATGCTATTTGATATTGAAAATGCAATCATGAAGGCATGAATGGATCTCATGGCGATGTATGCTTGATAGCATGGCTGATATGAATCATGGTGGTATATGCTCGATGGCATGGTGAGATATGCAAGACTGCATGGTGGTATATGCACATATGGCATGGATATGCATGAATGCTTGATGATGAGTGAATGGTGGTATATGCACATATGGCATGGTGATATATGCATGGATGCTTGATGATGAGTGTATGATGGTATATGCACATATGGTATGATGACATATGCGTGGTTGCAAGGTAAGTTATGCTTGAATGCATGAATGATATGTGCTTTGTTATGACGCCTTGATTGTTTTGTTTGACGTAATGAGTAGTTTGGTGGATCTTTACTACTGAGTGGTTGTACTCACCCCTTTGGGGGATTAACATTTCAGACTAGATAAGATTCCTTTGCTGCCACTGCCACCAGTAGATGGATCAAGTGGTTGGATATGACCGCGAGGAGGAGGATAGCAAAGGAAGGAACTTTTGGATGCCGACATTGATCGATGGACTTTAAGTATACGACTTTTGGAGGAGATGTCGGTCATCTTTTGAAGTATAGCCAAGTATAGAAAACCATGGCATTTTGATGTATCGATGAATGATGTCCATCTGGTTTAAGTAAATAAAAGTGTTCGGCTTTTACCTATAAATGTTTAGTTGGTGTGCATCGTTTTCTGAATATAGGGAAGGGAGTTGATGGATGTACTTCCGCTATATGAATTGCGCAAAGGACCGATCAAAAAAAAATGTAAACCCCAGGTTGTATGGACCCGCTGCAATTGAAATGGTATCAGAGTGACATGTTATTAGGGAAAGTGAAAGGTAAGCGAACTGTGGCGACCCTAATGGATCGGGGGCCGTCGAGGGGTGCCACATGTCGCTCCTTTAGTGCCGTGGTGTTGCGAGACCATTTTAACCAATGGAATCGTCTTGGTGCACAAAATCTGTTCCTTGCGATCTACAATCTGAACCGGCCTCTCCACGTACGACACTCTATTGTCCACATCTAACTCTTTAAATTTTAGCACATAGGTCAGGTCAGGTTCATACTTCCTCAACATTGACATGTGGAAGATGTCATGCACTTGCGCCAATCTCGACAGCAATGCAAGACGATACGTTAGAGTCCCTATCCTTTTTAGAATCTCAAAGTGACCTACGTACCTCGGACTTAGTTTCCCTTTCTTGCCAAAGCGCGAAGTACCCCTCATCGGTGACACCTTCAAAAAGACGTGCTCACCAACTTGAAATTCCAATGGTATCCGGCGCTTATCTGCATAGCTTTTCCGGTGGCTCAGTGCGGTCTTTAATCTGTCCTTAAGGACTGCAACTGCATCCACTAACTGCTGAACTAACTCTGGGCCTGTGATCTTTCGTTCTCCGACCTCATCCCAACAAACTAGCGTTTTGCACGCCCTGCCATACAACGCTTCGAAAGGAGCCATTTGAATGCTCTGCTGGTAGCTATTGTTATAGGCAGACTATACAAGATGAAGCTGTTCCTCCTAGCTTCCCTTGAAATCCAACATGCAAGCTCGCAACATGTCTTCGAGGGTTTGAATTGTCCTCTCAAACTGGCCATCCGTTTGAGGATGATAGGCCATATTGTACTGCAGCTTCATCCCTAAAGCAGACTACCAACTTTTCCAAAAGGCAGCTGTGAATCTCGGGTCTCGATTTGATGTAATCGTTACCGGCACGCCATGCAGACGAACTATCTCACGCACGTACAACTCTGCATGCCTGTCCAAATCATGGTCCTTCCGTACTGCGATGAAGTGAGCCGACTTCATCAGTTTGTCGACCCCTACCAAAGTGGAATCATTACCCCTTTAACTCCTTGGTAACCCTGTCACAAAATCCATCGTGATGTGCTCCCATTTCCACTCGAGAATCTCGAGAGGTTGCAGAACTCCTCTAGGCTTACAATGTTGTGCCTTCACTTGCTGACACGTGGCGACATGCTTGGTGATGTCCACCTTCATACCGAACCACCAATAGTGTTGACGCAGATTCCGATACATCTTCGTACTGCCAGGATGAATGCTGTAACTACTACGATAAGCTTCTGATAAGATCTCCTCTTTAAGCTTTACATCGTCAGGTACACACAATCGTCCTCGGAACCTTAGTGTTCCGTCCTCAAAAATCTGAAAATCAGCCTTTCTCTTATCGGTATCCTCTTGCAGAATCTTCTGAACATCCGGGTCTATAAATTGAAGCACCTTAATTCTAATCTGAACATCTGACTCAATTCTGAGGGTGGCCATAAGATTCGAAAGGTGGCCTACCTCAAATTTGAAAATCGAATCTCGCGCTCTCTCAAGTAAAACCCATTGCTTAACCATCATCTGTGCAACTAAAGACATCCGACTCAAAGTGTCTGTGACCCTATTCGCCTTTCTAGGGTGATACAGAATATCACAATCGCAGTCCTTCAGAAGTTCCATCCAGCGATGCTGTCTCATATTCAACTACTTCTGAGATAATAGATACTTGAGACTTTGATGGTCAGTGAAGATTTGGAAATCTTTCTCCACACAAATAATGTCTCCAAATCTTCAGAGCGAAAATGATTATTGCAAGTTCTAAGTCATGCGTCGGGTATTTCAACTCGTGAGGTCTCAACTGATGGGATGGGTATGCAACAATCTTACCATGTTGCATCAACATGTAACCCAGTCCTCTAAACGACGCATCACTATATATCTCATATCCTCCAAGATCAGACGGTATGGTCAGCATAGGTGCGGTAGTTAGCTTCTGCTTAAGCTCTTGGAAACTATGCTCGACTAGTCTGTCCACACGAACTTCTCTTCCTTCTTCACTAGTCGAGTCAACGGCGAAGCCAAAGCTAAAAATCCTTTCACGAACCTTCTGTAGTAACCTGCCAAACCCAAAAAGCTTCTGATCTCTGTCACTGTAGTCGGTCTCAGTCAGTTGATCACTGCTTCAGTCTTGGACGGGTCCACGGAGATTCCTTTGCCTAAAATCACGTGACCTAGGAGTGCAACACGAGTCAACCAAAACTCGCACTTGCTAAACTTGGTGTACAATCCATGAATCCTTGGGATCTGAAGTACTCTTCTCAAATGACTCTCGTGCTCCTCAGAACTTCTCGAATACACCAGAATATCATTGATGAACACAATCACAAACTAATCCAGATATTCTTTAAACACTCGGTTCATCAGATCCATAAAAGCAGCTAGAGCGTTCATCAAACCAAATGGTATTACAGTGAACTCATAATGGTTGTATCGAGTATGAAACGCTGACTTCAGTATATCACAAACTCGATCTCTCTCTCTGGCGATAAGCCTAGCAATTCCTTCAGGAATACATTTGGAAATTCTTGTACCACTGAAATATCTTCGATCTTCAGCTCCTCATCTGTCGCATCCACGACAGTTACCAGGTAACCTTGACAACCCCCATCTAACAAACGGGTTGCCTCAAGCGACGAGATCAAGGTAATCGAGGGTCCTCCTCGATTCCCAACAAACTCGAAACTTCCACCCTTTAACAGGTCAACCTGAATCGCTTTACGATGTAGTCCATCTTAGCTCGTTGCTTGGTGAGCCACTCCATTCCAATTATCAAATCAAAATCATACATGGCTAGGACTAATAAGTCTATCCTCCCCTCTCGCTCACCAATCGCTAACTTGCAACCAGAACAACCCAATGCAGACAACACCTGTGGCACCCCCGAACGGCCTTTGATCCATTAGGGTTGCCACAGTTCGACTACTTTTCTCTCTTTTTAACCTGAAGGTTTATCCATCCTGGGGGTTTATACCTTTAAAGTCGGTCCATGCGTAAATTATAAAAGTGTAGCGGAAGCGACATCACATCTCCCTATTCCAAAAACTGAAATGATGCACACTTACTAGACAATTTTATAAGATAAGTTGGACACTTTTATTTACATAAGTCTGATAGATAACATCGGTCGTTACAACAAAAAGAAACTGCCGTGGGCTTTCTAAACCCGGCTATACAACATAAGATAACCAGACCTCCCTTTGGCTTTCTTTCCCATTTAGCCCAAAACAAAAGTCTATCAGACGGTGCCGGCAGTCCAAAAAGTGTCACCTGCTACTCGTCATTCATACACGATCACACCCAGCCCGGTCCATCGGCTGACGGCGACGGCAGCATCCCCAACATCACTCCATCACGTCGGATGTGCACCGACAAAAACTCCTGGACCACTGGGCCATCAGGTAGCCCAACATCATACAGGACTAAAACTCGAACTCGGATGAAGACCAATCCTTGAATCTCGACATGAGTATGCTCGAACATATACACTCCACATCAACGGGATACTTTGTAAAAAAGTACCGCGAGTGACAAAGAAGACAGAGGCATCTTTTAATCTGAAATGTTAGTCCCCAAACGGGGTGAGTACAACCACTCAGCAGTAAAAGATTCATCAAACTATGTCATGCAGTACCATCAATATCCAGATTCATGCAAGATAGATCAAGTACAAGAAATCGAGAATAAGTATGCATCAAAATCATAATACTTTTTAATGTAATGGCAAGTACAATTTCGAAACCATCGAGATGCATCATGTCCAGCTACACAAGTCCCAATCATAGGGCCAAACTGTAATGACACGTCCCATTCCATGCCATACAATTTAGTTCCTATAACTAGACCACACACACACTTAGTAGAATCATCATTTATCATTCAAAAAGGTTTCATCCGCTGGAGGACCAATGTTTGCATCCTTCTGGGCATTCGCATCCACCCTGGCATCGCAAAAGCCTCCGACATTCAGCCACTCAGGGCCACCGGGCATCTGGAGCATATCACGCCTCCAGGCATCTCGTACCCCACCTGGCATCACAAGGAAAACCCTCCGAGACTCACCATGAAAATGGTTATCCCGGCCTTTCGAATTTACGTACCGACTAGCATACAACCGGGCATCCCGAAGCTCCCAGGGAAAAACCTCCGGCATTCAGCCATTAAGGCCACTGGGCATCCACAAGGCATCGACTCACTCGATCCTTTGGGCATCCCGACTCCCGGGGCATCGTTGACCCAAGGGTTCAACGGCAACCATTAACATTTTAATTTACAAAATACTTTCAAATTCCAAAAACAAGGTGTCTCATGGACCCTCTATCACATCTCAATATTGCACAAATACCCACAACCAGTACCATCATATCACATAACCATTCGAAACACATTCATCTTCGGACACTTTGTGAAAATTCGAAAACAGAATAGCTCGATTTTTACAATGCACAGTTCTGGTAAAATTTTTGAAATAAATACTAAATGGACTCAGAAAATTATGAAATTTTAACATGTTATCAAGGAGACCTAAAGGAATAAATTTCATAAGAACAGCTAGTGAAATTCCTTACGTTTTGAGAGTAAAAATTCCGGTATTCCTTGCTAATGTTCTGTAAAATTTCCAGATTTAGCATTTTCATACAAAAATCATTTCATCAATCAAATCTTGTCCATTTACTCTAAATTTTTGATATGTTATACCTACAAATGTACTCTCCAACTTTCATTAAGAATTTGAAGTCAAATTTTGGCTAGAAAATTACAGAAAAATCAAAAAGTCACCGAGGGTCACACTGTCCTTTACAAAAAAACAGTCCACTAATCTAACGAGAATTGCTCCTACTCCTTGAATCTCGGCATCCAACGTCCACAATCAAATGTATACAAGTATATTACACTACAACACAGCCTTATCACTTCCAAAAATCCTCCATAGTCAGATCTTTAAATTCTTGTTCCATTTCAAAATTCGAAATCCACAATGTATGCCCTGTTTTTACCTAGTTTTCTTGATCTAGCTTCATCTTACATGTCCAAAATCCAACATGCAGCTCTAAAATTCCACCTTTCTCACATCTACCAACTCTTTACTAGATAATAACAGCAAGCAAAACATAGATTGAAGAATTTCTACTTGCCTCAAGTCTTCCTACTCGGTTGCTAGCCAAAAACAGGGGTTCGGGAGGGTCTCGGCTTGGCTCAAACGGCGTCGGGGATCGGCGGCGTCGATAGCGGCAGCTCGGACATGGCACAGCGGAGGGTGGTCTTCCTTCTCTGCCCTCACACGCTCGGACTGCTCACTGCTCACCCTCTTTCTCGAACTCTCACTCTCTCTCTCTCTCTCTCTCTCTCTCTCTCTCTCACACTTGCTCACCTGCTCACTCTCTCTCGGTCTCACTCCCTCTCTTGCTCCTACCGAAAGCTTTTGCTTTCATTTGATTAACTAATTTACTAATTTTGCATGCAGGTGACAAGTGTTCTCATGGCAAGGACAAGTGGAAGATGCATAGACAAGTGGTGAGTAGCCTTCCCCCCCCCTCTCCCCCTTGTCCGGTTCTCTTCTCCTCCCCCTCTTTCGGTCGACGGCAAAAGAGGCTCCTTGGGCTTGCTTGGGCCCAAAATTTTGAGGCCGAAAGATCCAAACTAAAATGGCCCATAAACTTTTAAAATATAAGCCCATTGTTTTGTACCATTATAAAGCACTTTGTTTTTTTTTTCCAAAAAAATCAATTTATATTCCATAATCCAAATGCCTCATGTACTAATGCATAACCAAAATTCTTGCATGGAAAAAGAATTCGATCAAGCGACAAGATTTCTTTTCCTTACTTGTTGAATCGCACAAAGAAGAGACATCCATGATCCTCAAGCAAAAACCGAATTCCATCCCTTTGGTATAAAATTTAAATTGACCAATGTGCAAATTCCTCTCTTGTTCCATATATACTTAATTGGTATAGTTGGAATTCCCGGATGCCACAACACCTTATCCTTTAATGGTGTAGATATGCCAACCACTGACACCAGCATATACCTCAGCTCCGAGAATAGAAGTGGTTCGTTTTCTTTCTATACGCAATTCAAGATTTCGTTTGTGTTCATGTTGGCGATTTCTGATGTGAATTCGGCGGGTCGTCCCCCCTTCCTACGGGTTCTCCCACCGCCCCAGTGACACACCAACCACGCCCCTTCCCTTTCTCCGATCATCAAGCCCCGGACTTAATCCTATCAACTTAACATATTGTTTAGCAATAAAAGAATGAGTTGCGCCAGGGTCGAATAAAGCATAAGCAGCATGGTCGTTCAGCAAAACCGTACCTGTAATCACATCAGGTGCATCCTTTGCCTGATCTCTTGTGATGGCATATACTGTCCCTTGAGCTGGGGGTCTGTTCTATCCACCCTGCAGTGCAAACTGCGATGCTACGTCCCTTATATGACCTATCAGTGGCGGCAGTGGTAACTGTTGTTATCCCCTCAGTCTTTTGGAACAATCTCTGATCTGGTGAACCTGTTGGACACATTCAAAACAAACGCCCATTCTCCGAGGGCACGAGGTCGTACCATGTCCTCTTCCACATAAGCGACATACACCATTCTGGTTTGGCATTGACTTTCCAACTCCACCCTTCCTATTGGGTGGAATATGGAACCTTCCTCCAGTCGTGGGCTTCTTCCCATACCGATTCTCATCTCAATTAGATCCAAACCACGATCTAGATGCGGCGACTCGTTCATTCTTATCTCTCTCTATCAACTCGGCTTGTTCATAAAGGTCGTTATATTTCTTCAGATTCAATGGCACCAACAGGCTTCTCATTTCCAGTCTGAGTCCATCTCCAAACCTTCTAGCACGGTTTACCGAATTCTCGACCAGTTCGGGGGCGTGCTACAATAGTTTAGTGAACTTCGCTTCATACTGATCTACAGTCATTGAACCTTGGCGAAGGCACTGGAATTCTGCCATCTTCAATTCTCTGGCACTGTCAGAGAAGTACTTGTTGTTGAAGACTTCGACAAAGGCATTCCACTCTGAGACTACACCTTCAGGGAATACTATTCATTGGGTGGCTCTCCACCAAGTACTCGCAATTCCCTGCAGTTGGTAAGTTGTAAGGACTACCTTCTCTGCCTTAGTGCACATTAACAGTGCAAAGGCCTTCTTCAAGCCTTGGATCCATAGAGCTTTAGCTTCGGGGTCTCCTGCCCCCAATGAACTTTGGTGGGTTCAAATTCAGAAACTGTTCCACTAGCTTATGCATCGGTCTCCCAGCAACCACGTTCCCTGGTGGAACCTCAGCAGGTACGACAACAGGTGCGGTAGTAGCAGCAGCAGCATTCGCGGCGACACTGGTAGCTTGAATCTGAGCCTACTGCTCCATCTTATTTCCCAACATCTTGAGCACCTGCATGATCCCAACAAACCTTGGATCATCACGGGCTACTACCCCAGCACTAACCGGAGGCGGTGCTACTCCACTAGCGCTAGCTTGAGTTGACGCTCGACCACGACCTCCTCCGGTACCGACCCTTGTCGGCGTCCTACCCCGAGTCGCAGGTCCAATGGTACGCTTTCTAGGATTCCTCTACTCCTGATCACTCATTCTGCAAGTTTTCTATAGAAACTCGCCTCCCAATTCCACACAGAATTAGAAGCTAACAATCCACACAAACAAACAATTTTACCAAACAGCTATCACAGACATGCACTAGCATGAAATAAAGACCATTCCTACTAACTATCCCATAACCTATCGCACCTTATCACTCCAACTACCGACCAACTTTGATAGCACTAAATGGGGATGTCACGCCTCGATCCTCTGAGCGCATGCCCATCTCTCGGTGGTCAATTAAATAGTGACGTCCCAGGACACGTCACTGACCCATTCATTTTAATGCGCATGCGGAAGCGATAAGTAAATCCCTAGACAACAACAAGATAGGATAGCAAAGTAGGGCCACAAATTTTTCAAACCACAACACACTTATATACACATATCAAACTATGTCATATACAATATTAGCCGATATATACAGGGTCTACAAGAAGGGGGGTAGAGTGCTACAGATCCTTTAAGTATTCGAGTCTTCAGCTGAATACTCCGGGGACCTTGGATTCGACAGACTCGGGTCCACCACTGAACCACCTGGAGGGTCAGCTGTACCTTTTCCAAAAGCTACCTCCAACACCGACATAGGGATCTCAGATTCTGGTAGGGGGACCTTCTCTTTGTCCATTTCGCTCATGACAATACCACGATCTATATTGATGGGGTACATTATGGGGTAGACCCTCATCAACCCAGACAATGGACCTCATGAGTTCATAGACCCATCCCCTTGGGTTCCCATGAAGCGGAATATAAGATACCTGCTCGGTGACCTTTTTTGGCTGGCCAAAACGCACGGGAGGTATAGCCATCTAAGGACCTATAAATGTCATCCCACAACAGGGTGAGATGACGTCTTAGCAAGTTCACCCCCCTAAACTCCGACTAAGAAGAAAGTAAGCCTAAAGGCTAACTATGCACACAAGAGATATGTGACTTACCTTTGCCTCAGTTCCTTCCTGCAAGTTAGTATGATTCATATATTCAACGAATCAGTTCAATTCAAATCAAATCATCAAACATTGATAAGTCGACTTACTCGACTCCATACCATCGATACCATCTCTCGGTCAACCCATTCAATAATATCTATCAAGTTCGATCACAATAAGAACTGCTCACCCTAAGTTTAAGATAGATAGTATAGCTCACCAAAAGTTGATAAATAATATAGCTCGCGCTAAGCTGATAAAGTATACTGTTCGCGCTAAGCTGATATATCAAAGCCCTCAAGATGATATAATATACAGTTAATGCTGACCAGAAGCTACTAAGATATACTGCTCAAACCAAGCTGATATATCAAAGCTCTTAGTCTGATATAGTATACCGATGATGCTCACTCTAAGCTGATAAAGTATACTGCTCATACTAAGCTAACATATCAAGGCCTGTAGGCTGATATAGTATACTATTCTCACCAACTGTGAATTTCACCACTTTTATCATTCCCGATAAAAATAATCGTGTGTGGGTACACGGTCGGCGTTAGCCAAAATACAATATTTTCCTTTTCAAAAATCCCACCATTTAATATAGTCCACCAGAATATTTTTAGCATTATAAATCGACGCCTGGTGTTTCCCAATCAAAAACCGAAAACACTCAATTTTGGGATAAATTCCCAAACTTACAAATTCCACTCAATTAGCACAAAATAGCATTCAATTAAATAAACCAATCACACCATTGAAATCAACACGAAATTCTAGTCACCGGCAATCCCAGTCTAATAATAAATAATTAAATAATTACAAAAATTAAATAAATAAATGCCAATAATTACTAAAAATACAAATCCATGCCGGAAAAGCCTAATTAAATAACGAAACGGGCCCGGAAAAATTCCGAACCTATCTAGATAAATACTACAATATATCTAGTCGCTAATTAAGCTACTCTAACCACCTAACATGCATAAATGAATAATTAAATTGCTAATCCGTTCTAACTAACCACCTAGTCCATATTAAACTAAACTAATCAATCATTAAGCATAATTAACTCCCTAAGTAGAGTTTAGTGAGTAAACTCACTGGTTTTGAAATCCGATGAGTTCACGGCGTCGGCGAGGTAGAGATGAGCGACAAACTCTGAAGTGGCGGCACCAAGCGAGGCTGGGAAGGGGTCCAAAGCGGGCCAAACAGTACATGGCTGGTTGAGGGAGTTCGGTTCTGATCCTTGGGCCAAGAGGCTACTTGGACGGCTGGTTTGGCGAGACAGGATCGGCAAAGGCAGCAGCGGTCTAGGCAAGCGACTTTGGCGGTAGGCGATGGCTGAACGGTGTCCAAGGGGCTTCGACGTCGATCCAGGGAGTTCGTGTGCCGTAATGGTCTCTGCAGATAAGCACGGTCGAGTAGTCGATTCCTGATCGAATTCTCAAGTTTATTGCATTAAAATCCTTTAATGACTTCCGCAGATAGTCTAGTTATCTCATGAGTGATTAGCTCAGAGAATAGCACTATCAGGGCGTCGATGAAAAGCCCGAATTAATTGAAGACAAAATTGAAATTTCAGGATGTCACAAAAATCATGTGGTTAACAAATATTATGATTTACTCTAGTAGCCACCCTTGCCATATGGGAAGGGTGGGAGATTTGAACCCCCATCTCGAGACAATTTACTTTTAGGAGTTAGTTTTGACTCATATACTCTGTAAGGAGGCAGGGCAAAAGTCTGAGAATGAAAGTTAAAGTAAGAGTAAAGTAGGACCGAAAAAAAGGAAAAAATATCGGATTCTCTACCAAGTCGATTGTTTGGCCCCATTTCCCAATTCAACACATGGGACACCAAATCATAAACCATGAAAATTTCAAAGAAAAAATTGAAGAGAACATAATCATTTGGGGGGATCATAACTTGTTCTAAGCTTATCTTTTCCTGTTTTGAATTTCGCTCCATAGATGTTTTTTTTTTCCTAACGCTCCTTAGATTCAAAAGTAAGGAAAAAACGAGTTGAGAGGGCGTCATAACGAGTTATTTTCCTTAAAGAGGAGTTGAAAGGACATTGAAATAAGTCATTTTTCTTTGTCGAGATTCAATAAAAAAATAAAAAGGAAAAATGTGAATGGTACCCGGAATGATGATAAAAATAGAATTTTGGGTCGCGATTAGGACCAACCCAATTAAAGAAACAAAAGGGAAGAAATTGAGGAGTCAAATCGAACGGGGGCTTTTCACGGGTGCACGTCCGCAATGATATTCGTCTCTACCTTAAAGCAAAAGAAATACAGAAAGGGAATGCGAATGGTCCGGGGCGGAAAAGATTTTGACTTTCCCAACTTGTGAAGACCGCAAAGGAAAAGAGACGGAAAAAGATCATAAACAAAGCATAAATTGTCATCGCTGGCAAAAAAGACAATCAAACGTGTACCGGCAACAACATGATATGTCTCCCATGAAAATGAAACCTAAAACATTTATTGAACTCACAGGGAGAGAGAGGGAGAGAGAAAGGGAGAGTACCATGGGAAGTGAGTGACGATGGGCCTTGGCAGTGGCAAAGAGGGAACAGAAGGTCTCAAAGAAGAAGAAGAAAAAGAAGAAGGGCGGCGAGTCTGGTCTTGTGGGGGGAAATGACCATGAAGGATGATGAGAGGAAGACACTTGTTTTATAGGCTTCCTGAGCAAGCGGACGCAAGAGTGAGAGCAAGAGTGGGAGATTACAAGGAAAGCTGTTGACTTTAGGGGGGTTGGGTTTGGGGTGTGCTAAACAGCACCGACACCGACATGCGACACACTACACGACATGCCGATACATTGTTTCTCAAAAATAGAGAATTCCGACACTTTATGTATCAAATATATATTTTTATACATACATGATTTTTTTATGATTATTTGAATCAAATTAATTTGATTCAAATTCACAAATAAATTAATGAAAAAAGTCTAGAAATAATTTACACTAAAAACATTAATGAACCATTTGTTAATATCATCCATTGTCTCAATTTGACAAATTTAACTCCATTTCAATAATCTATAAATCTTGGAAAAGAGAAACAAGCAATCAACATTATGAACTCGCGTGTCAACGCGTGTTAAAAGAGAGAAGAAGAAAACAAACTTAGGAAATGAATTGTGTGTCATGAGAAGTGAAAGTCAGAAAAAAAAAAAAAAAAGAGAAAACTAGGTTTTCATTTTTCCCCCTTTATTATTATTTTTTATTTTTTTTACATATTTACAATTTGAACATTTATTTATTGAAAATTTTTAAGATTGACCTCGTGCATGATGAAATCACATATCGGAATTCCGAACTCAAGTGTCGAAAGAGTTGACTAAGTGTCAGATTTTTTGACGCATGTTAACTAAGTATTCGAGAGTGTCGATATGTAATCTTAATATGGAGTAATTCAATATTCCAGGCATGTGAGGGCATTTAGCACAGTAAAAAGTAGGAAATTTCCCTTAATTAATTCCTAGCATTTCTTTTTTTTTTTAATTATCTGTTCTACTCTAACTCCGAATTCACTCTTAGACATTTGTCTTATCTCTTTACAAAATACAGGAATCGAACCCACATCTAAAACTAAAATTTACCACCTTAGCCCTTAAGAAGGTAGGGATTCGAACTCCGCATCTCTTTATATTGCGTGAGAGTCGAAATTCACGTTTGAAACTAAATGTCCCCACCCCAGCCCCTGAGAATGTGAAGATTTGAACTTCCCATCTCTCCCTTCCTATGCGGAAATAATGGCTAGGCATCTCATTAATGACATCTTTAAAGCAAAAATCTACCCCAAAATCTCCCTATTTCTTCACATTGGAAGCCCCTCCTATAAAGTGTAAAAGATTCCTCTACCGTATACTTTGATCTTTTTATTATTCTTTTGATTCCACACTGCAACCTCTTTTGTTCATTGCGTTTAATTATTTGGACTGAAAATCATTTGACTGTGTTGGCCTAGATAGCAAGAGGGTTTTGCCCATCTCTTTATAATCTTGAGTTCAAGTCTTGGGGAATACTCCGTGAATAAATCCTAAATGCATCAGGCCGAGCGCATCGTTTGAGAAGATAGACCAATTGAACCGTGAGCAAAGTTAACTAAAAATCACTTGATTGCTTAAAAAGAATATAATCCGAATATAATATGAACATGTCCGGATGGGATGGGATTTGATTTGGAGCCTAATATCATAAATAAATAAATAAATAACCCTAATTTTAGGTCAAATTTCAATTTTATTGTAAACTTTTTTATCCCATAAAAAGAAACCTCAATTTTAGGTTTAGTCCTAATTCCAATCTAAACATTTTTTTATTTCATAAAAAACCATCAACTTTTACTTAAGTTCCAAATCTACCTCCATAAACCTTCCATCCAAATTTCTCTTAATAGCCAAGAGCTGGAAAACTCTGGAGCCCAAAATGTTTGAGCATTTTGAGCTAAGTGTCTCAAGCAAGAGCTCTCCGACTAAGAGATATGGAAGATTCCCAAGCACGAAATATTGAAGATTGAGCATAAAATTGCAAATCATGGAGCGAGATAGAATTAGTACTCTCTTAAAAGTAAAAGCTTTGAAGAAAGTCAACCCTAGTTGCTCCAATTTTTACCCAAATTTTAAATCCAATAAAATGTTATTTAGGCTAAAATGAAAATCCATCTCCAAAAGATGTTTTCTTGGGCATGAAATCCGGGGGAAAAAGTGGCGCAATGATTTGGAAATGTCATATCACAAAATGCGATTTTGGACGAAGTCTCAACAAAAGCATTAGGACTGAAGTAATAGTTGGTCATTTCTTATGAGACAAAAAAAGTTCAAAGTACAATTGAGACTGGACCTAAAGTTGATGGTTTTAGGATAGAATTGGAATTGAACCAAAAGTGAGGGATTTTTTACGAGACAAACGAAGAAGTCTAGGATAGAATTAGAATTGGAGCTAAAGATGGGGATTTTATTGGATATTAGACCTTTGATTTGGATCCTTTTTCTCTTTCTTTGCATCTAATGGTAGTTTTTTTTTTTTTTGGTTGAAAATAAAGTCCTTCATTCATTTGTGAAGAAACTCCGAATAAAAAATAACAGTTTCTGAACACTAAATATTCCATAAGAGCCCCAAAGGGTTAGTCTTCCAATAAGGAGGAAGAGCATTTCGACGATGGGCTCTAGCAAACCAATCAACAGTATTATTAGTTTTACAAGTGTAATAAGTGACTTTAACGGACCTCAACTTGGCCCACATCATCTTGAAATCATCCACAATTGGAGATAAGGCCCACGGGCTTTCTTCTTTACCCAAAAGAAAATCTACAACATAATTTTCAATCTATCTCTGGTAGAACCTCTATGTATCAGCTGGAGGAGATCTGCTTTTTCCGACAAGCGCTTTTTCCGACAAGTATAGTAGAGCTCGATGGAGAGATAGGGTTTCAATGGTCAAAACAAAGGCAGCTTGAATGGATTCGACAAAGCCAACTACTAAAGCTCTGGTGGAGTCGCGACACACACTAGCCATTGATCCTATTGACGCCTCTTCTACCCACAAATCACTGATGTTGAATTTAAGCTTTCCTCTGTTCAGCGATTTCCATCTTTTAGGTAAGATGGCTGGAGCTTTGCTTTGTTTTCCCGAGCATGGAGTCCATCTTATATAACTCTTGTGCTGGGTAAGGGTGTTCTGCACAATCGTTGGTGGGTCAGGTTTCCGGCCTTGGAAGATTCGAGCATTTCTCACTTTCCAGATCGTTCACAGTACTTCGGCAGTGAGCTCTCTCGATGGTACATCCCGATCTGAACTTAGCACTGCCATTAACCTTTTTATCCATCTGTATAATGCCTGGAGAATTGACCGTAAGATTGACGCACGGGTTTAACCATACAGCTCTTGTTTATTCACAGAGAAGGACAAAGTGCTCGACTGTTTCGGGAGGTTGCGATCCAAGGGAGCATATGGGATCATGTACCATCTTTCTTTTATATAAATTTTCGCACGTAGGAAGCGCATTTTGACAGGCACTCCAAAGAAAGATGTGGGTTTTGGGGGAGATACGCAGATTCCATAAGTAAGTCCATAGAGTTCTGAGAGGCTAATATGATGTGGAAGATAGATTATTACTGGGTAGTAAGGCTGTGCGGCACACGCTGTTATATCCACATCTCACTGTATAGGACCCTGTTTTGTTCCCATCCCAAACTAGCCTGTCCTCTTTTGGTGTCACGCTGATTGGTATCGAGAGGATGTCTCGCACAATGTGTTCCTTGAGCAGATTCTCTAGTAGTTGTTTGTTCCACCTTCCTGTATGTTGGTCAATGAGTTCTGTGACTAGATGAGGGTCATTCCTATTTGTCGGTCCTCTAATCATGCCCATAGATAGCCAGCGATCCTCCTGAATTCTGATCTTTTCTTCATTACCCACCACCCATTTCTTTTCTGGTTGATCTTTTCCCATGATAAGGCTTTGCCAGCCCATGCAAGGCGAGGCCCCTTTCTTGCACTCTAAAGATCCCCCCTAGGGAAATATATACTCTTTAGTACACTACTCCATAAGGCTGAAGGGGATTGTGATAATCACCAAGCCCACTTCCCTAGCATAGCGTTATTAAAGCTGACAATATCTTTGAAGCCAATCCCTCTGCAATCTTTCCTGAATTTCAGAATTTCCCATCCCTTCCAATGCATACCAGCTCAATTCTCATTTTGTTTCCATCAAAATGAAGCAATTCTCTACTCTATTGCCTCACAAACTGAAATAGGTATCTTAAATATCGACATAAAATATGTGGGCTCTAACACCCTCTATTCCAATGCCGTGAGGATCGGCCATAAGATCGTGAATAGATCGACCTTGGACCATTGGCCATGGGATTGATCGGTTCAATCGGTAAGGCATCAAGGATCGGTCATGGTCCGACCGACCGACTGACCGACTAGTCACGATTTGGTTGAGGTGTCTGTGAATTATCTACCAACCATACCAATTGGATAGGATCATCAGCTCATAAGATGACTTTTGGATCATGGTACTTGATCACGAGATGATTTTGGATTGGCCGATGATCATGGGTCAATCCGACCGGTCGCAGTGTTCGGCTGCGGGTGATTCCACCCGGCTCTACACCAATACACGGACAGTCTGACTTGACCAAATGCGATCATCTTCCAATTGAAAATGCATCATTCCCTATTTAATTCTCAGTGATCGGAAATGAATCTTCAATTTGTGACGTCCAATCATGGATTGGTAATGTGCCGACCATGAACCATACGGATAGATCAGGTGTTGACTGGAATGAGCTAAGGGATAGACCCGGCTATTCCGTCACTAATTATAAGGTCCATGAGTACCTTGGCTTAGTACTAGGCCATGGGTAGCCTTAGGATTAGCCTTGAATCGACCGAAGGACAATCGACCCTTTAGGCCTATCGACCGTCCAAAGGAACGTTTCAGGTGAGCATGGTGCAGGATGGTCGAACCTTGGGTGTACGTGATTCGGCTTTTCAAGGTGTAGCTAATGATCCATTTTTCGGCCTTGGAACCAACCTAGACGATGAATTTCTCCGGACCATTTCTTGAGGAAGAAAAGGACAAAATGGAATTCTCTAGAACACCCTAGCTTCTTCATGAAGGAGGTTGACTAATCATTCCACCTAGACTTTTCTAGTTATGATCATGATTACCAGGGATTTACCTTGGGAATTAAGCAAAGTATCCAAGCTAAGTGTCCCAATAAAAATAAGATACATTGGAGCTAATTATGGCTATCCTATAGCATTGAGTTTCATAAGTTTGGACTTCCCAGTTTTTCCAAACTGCTAGATTTTTCCTACTTTCAATTTTATAGAGCTCTTTGTGCTTCGAATATGGAGAAACTTTCTTCACAAAAGTTGTTAAAAACATCTTAATCTATGACATACTTAAATTTCATATTTTTCTGAGGTGAAATGGTTGGGACAAAGGACCAATCAATTATCATATAGAACCTGCCTGGTATAGTGAAAATGGTAACTAAGTTGCTTTCTCAACTTTTTATAAAATCTTTCATTTCGAATTTGGACATGCTTCCTTCACAAAAGTTTTAAAACATCCATATCTACAACATATTAAAATTTCAAAGAGTTTTATGAAGATTTAGATTTCAAAATGAGTCTCTCCCTATAACCGTTGAATCTGCTCGATAGACGAAGTTTTGGGTTATGTTCAATGATTTTTTGCTCCTCCCATGGAACGAAATTAGCTTGGATTCCTTCATAAAAAATGTTTTCTAAGTCTTCTTTATTACAACATATTAAAATTTTATAATTTTTTGAGTCTGTTTGATAAGCTAATGGTACTGATTTCGAAAGTTGCTCAAAATTGTTTTCGCCTTACAATGGGAGAACTACACACCCAACTTAGAGGGGAAGGGGGCTGTACGCCCAACTTGAGGAGCAAGCTAATCTAGAGACTTCTTGGCTTGAAGATATGAATGCATTAAATATTTTTGGACCTTAATGTGCTAAAGAGAAGAAACTTGGAAAGCAAGTTGGCTAATGTGAACACATCTAAACGTAATGATTGCATGAAATCTTGGCAATTAATAAGAGAGGTGAGTCACCTACTTAGGTGTTCCCTTAGGTGAATCTTAGGTTATGATGGCTCTAGATTGTAGCCTTGGTGAACAATGTAAGTACTAACCACTTAAAAGAAAACATTAGGCATTAAAGGAGCTTATGTGTCCCTTAGGCACCATAGGCAATAATGAGTCTAGATTGAGCCTTGAAGACTAAGCAAATAGGTTGACCAATCACAAGCCAACAATAAAGGACCTAGACGTCAACTCAAGAAGATAGGTAGGCCAACTCATCATTTAGGCGTAACCATGAGAGTGCATAAAAATCTAATAGGAGAGAGACCTATAAATAGGATGAGTCATTCTCACATTTTAAGGCTTGACCTTTCTCTCCTTTCCTCTCTTCTCTTTCACGCCCTTCTCTTCCAAACCGCCCTAGACGCAAACCAACCACCAAAGAAGCATCTTGGAGTTAGGTCCAAAAAGTTGCAAGTAAATTTTCTAACTCTTTTGTGGCACCCCCAAACGGCCCCCGATCCATTAGGGTCGCCACAGATCACTTGCTTTCCACTTGACCTTATAACACATTAATTTGATACCAAAGAATTTCATTATAACTCTTAATCCTGGGGGTTTATACTTTTCAATTCGGTCCCTGCACAGAAAATATAGCAGAAGCATATTCAACTATTCCCCTTCCTAAATTTAAAACGATGCACACCTAGTAGACATTTTATAAGTTAAAGCCGAACACTTTTATTTACATAAACTCGATGGACATCTTTAGTCGGTACAACAAAATGCCAAGATTTTTCTAAACTCGGCTATTTTAAAAAGGTACACGACTCTCTAACAACCATGTACATGGGTCCATCAGTCAGTGTCGGCGGTCCAAAAATGCTTCATATGCTGACCATCACTCCCGATCACACCCAGTCCGATCCATCAGCTAGCGGAGGTGGCAATGGCCCTAGCATATTCCCATCGCGGTAGGTGAACATAGTCAGAAACTCGTGAATCACAAGGCCTGCGGGAGAACCAATGTCATACATGACCAATACCCGCACTTGAACAAAGACCAACCCTCGTATTTCGGGATGATGGTGCTCCGAACACTCACACTGAAGGTCGACCAGAATACCGTAAAATGTGCCGGGGGTGACTGGTAGTAGAGGCATATCTTCTACTCTGAAATGTTAGTCCCCAAACGGGGTGAGTACAACCACTCAGCAGTAAAAGATTCATTAAGCTATATCATGCAGTACCATCAATATCTAGATTCATACAAGATAGACAAAAACAGGTAATCAAGGAATAAGTATGCATCAAAATCATGAAATTCTTTAATGCAATAGCCAATGCAATTTCAAAGGATCAAGATGCATCACGCCTAGCCACACAAGTCCCGATCATAGGGCCAAACTGTTATGACACGTCCCATTCCATGCCATACAATTTAGTCCCATAACCAGACCACGCACACACTTAGTAGAACCATCAGTTTTAACATTCAAAAGGTTTCATCCCCCAGAGGACCAACGTTTGCGTCCTTCTGCGATTTCGCACCCAATCCTGGCGTCGCGAAAGCCTCCGGTTTTCAATCACCGGGCATCCGGAGCGTGTTACGTCACACCTCTAGGCATCTCGCACCCTACCTTGCATCACGAGGAATCTCCGATGCTCGCCATGAAAATTGTTTCCCCTACCCTCCGGATTTACGTACCGACTAGCATACTACCGAGCATCCTGAAGCTCTCCGGGAAAACCTCTGGGGCACTACGGACCCGAGGCATCCAAAGGACATCGACTCACTTGAGCCTTCGGGCCTCCCGACTCCCGGGGCATTGTTGACCCGAGGGTCCAACAGCAGCAATTAACATTTTAATTTTCCAAAAACATGTTCAATGCTATGACATTGGTAATCACATGAGTTTCATTGAAATCTTTAGTGTTGAATGATATGTCAAATGCCAAAAACCATCATGTCCAATAACAACTCATGATGCATTCACCTTTTGGAACAAGTTGAGCAAATTCGGAGTAAAACAGCTCAAAAATCAGAATGCACAGTTTTAATAAAAATTTCGGAATAACCCCTAAATGAACTCAAAAAATTCTAAAATTTTCTTATGTAATAGATAAGATCTAAAGGAAGAAAGTTTGTGAAGGACACTAAGTCAGTTTCGTTGTGTATAAAGAATAATAAATCACGCAACTCGGTTTCAGATTTCCTATATCACCGAATTTACACACTAACAGAAAACACCGTTCATTAACAGAAACTTATGCCGCTATATGGATTTCAAAAAATCTGAGTAAAATTATATTTTATAGTTTAAACAATCCTTTACGACATTCATGAAGAAGTCGGGACCAAAATCGCACTAGGATTATCCCTAGAAAATCTACAAAACTGCCAAGTTTCACTTGATCAAATTCGAACACCACAGACCCAATAGGATCCCGCACCCATACCGCAGCTATTTCACTTCAAAATTTCACCATGAGTAGACCTTTCAATCCCTTCTTCAGCCAAAAACCGAAACCACAAGAAATAATTCGACTTTTCCTCAATCTCATGTTTCTAATTCATCTCAATCATCCAAAAACCCAACATGCAGCTTTCATTTCAGCATTTCCTCAAGTCTCCTTGTACTTCACCCGATAATCACAGCATGCATAACATAGATTAATGAACTTCTTCTTGCCTCACTCCTAAGCTCGATCGGCAAACAAAACAGGAAGCTTGGGACCTTGTGCGTGACTCAACGGCGGTGAAGACGAGCAGCGCCGACGGCGGCAGCACACACAAGCATGGACACACGAGCACATACATAGGGGCGACCTTCTCCCCCTTGCTCTCTCCGATTCACTCACCCGCTCAAACTCTCTCTCGATCACTCTCTCGGTTTAGGTTTTTGCTCAGTTCATTCTCTCTCTTCCTTCTCGACTAATCCGCCCGTTTTGTTCCTCAATTAATTGACTAATTAGTCAACTGCATGTAAATCTTTTGGTGGTAGCAGGAACCGAAGACAGCTGGTGGAGGGCATGTCTCTCCTTTGCTCGGTTTCTCCTCCTGCGCTGGCCACCGAAGGAAGAGCAACGTGGCTATTGCTGAGTGCCCCTCAGTCAAAAATTCCCTTTCTTAGTTGACCCTAGTGTCAACCGAATGGGGAAGGACTCGGGCGGCATTGGACGTGCATGGTCTTTCCTCTCCATGCATAGTTGAATTTTCTTCCTTTAGTTCACTAAGAAATTTTTCAATCGATCAAAGTCTAAAGACCTCTCTTGTTGCACGGCTAATCGGTCCGAGGGATAAAAATAACGTGGCCGTTGGGTGAGATTGTTCATATGTCCATTCAAAGAAGAATTTCTTTTTTTCTCCGAAAGTAAATGTTTCGGAATGTCGAGTGACAATGAAACTAGGCCAAATGTGGTACCGACGATACTTCCGTCGATTACTCACGGCCGTCGCATATTCGAGGGTCGTCAAAACTCTTGGATGCCACAATTCTCCCCTCCTTAGAGAATTTCTTCCTCAAAATTGGATATCACTCAAGTCTCTATAAATAGATAAGGGTACTTTTCCCTCATCTCTTTCTCACTTTCCCATGTGGCCTCCTCCACATCGTGATGTCGCCATAATATCTTAACTAGTGGGATTTTCTTTGTCCGAAGGACTTGTTCCTTTTGATCCAATACTCGTATTGGTTCTTCTATGTACCTCACTTGCTCATCCACTTTGATGGCTTCATGATCGAGTATGTGACCAAGATCTGGCTGGTACTTCCTCAGCATCGACACATGGAACACATCATGTAAATTTTCTAGTTTAGGAGGTAGCGCCAATCGATAAGCTACATCTCCTACCCTCTCGAGTACCTCAAAGTGTCCAACAAATTTGGGACTTAACTTACCCTTTATTCCAAATCGTGATATTCCTTTCATCGGAGATACTTTAAGGAATACATGGTCTCCTACATTAAACTCCAAAGGTCTTCTACGCCTATCTGCATAGTCTTTCTGTCGACTTTGAGCTGTCTTAAGTCTTTTCCTTTTGATCTCAATAGCCTCTGTAGTAACTTGTACCAACTCAGGCCTGTCAGTTTCCTTTCACCTACTTCATTCCAACAGACAGGGGTCCTACATTTCCTTTCATACAATGCTTCATAGAGTGCCATGCCTATACTTTTCTGAAAACTATTGTTATAGGCAAATTCTACCAGATTTAACTTTTCATCCCAACTTCCTTTAAAATCAATCACACATGCTCTTAACATATCTTCTAATATCTGAATCACTCTTTCTGTCTGTCCATCCGTCTGTGGATGAAAAGCAGTACTAAACTGGAGCTTAGTCTCTCAGGCGGTTTGAAGACTTCGCCAAAAGTTTGAAGTAAATCTTGAATCTCGATCAGAAGTGCTAGTCACAGGAACACCATGTAAGCGAACTACCTGGCTTACATATATCTCAGCATATTTATCCATCGGATAGTCTATGCGGACTGCTAGGAAATGAGCAGACTTAGTCAAGCAATCCACTATCACCCAGATAGAGTCGTGACCACTTGATGTCCTTGGTAATCCTTGCACGAAATCCATCGTCACATGCTCCCATTTCCACTCTGGTATATCCAATAGTCTCAATAGTCCTGCGGGTTTGCGGTGTTCCGCTTTCACTTGCTAACATGTTAAGCACTGGGAAACGTGCTTGGCTATATCTACCTTCATGCCATTCCACCAGTATTGTTGGCGTAAATTTCTGTACATCTTTGTACTACCCAGATGAATGCTATAATTACTCCTATGTGCTTCCGATAGGATCTCTCTTTTCACTTCCTCATTGTCGGGAACACAGAGTCGTCCTTGACATCTTACCACTCCATCCTCAGAGACTTGAAATTCTGGTCTTTTTCCTAAAGACATGGCATTTCGCACTTTCACAATTTCCGGGTCAGATTCTTGCAGAATTCTAATTTTCTTAATAATCTTCGGTTCAATCCTCAATGCAATAAGCATGCCGGTAAGGTGGTCTACTTCCAATCTAAATTCTGAGTCTGCTACTGACTTTAACAGATTCCATTATGTTATTCTCATACTGGACATAACCATAGCCGACTTACGATTAAAAGCATCTGCCACCTTATTTGCCTTTCCTGGATGGTACCGTATTTCACAATCATAATCCTTTAAGAACTCCATCCACCTCCTCTGTCTCATATTCAGTTCTTTTTGCGAGAACAAATATTTTAAACTCTTATGATCTGTATAGATTTCGAACTTCTCTCCGTACATATAATGTCTCCATATTTTCAAAGCAAAAATTATAGCTGCCAATTCCAAGTCATGGGTTGGGTAGTTCAATTCATGAGGTTTCAACTATCTAGATGCATAGGTTATGACCTTGCCATGCTGCATCAGAACTCATCCCAGTCCTTTGCGAGACGCATCACTATATATCGTGAATCCATCAGATCCAGATGGTATAGTTAGGATTAGAGCCGTAGTCAATCTTCTTTTGAGCTCCTGAAAACTCCTTTCACATTCTCCATTCCACTTGAATCTTACGTTCTTTCGAGTCAATTTTGTCAATGGTCCAGCAAGTTGTGAGAATCCTTCGATAAATCTTCTATAATAACCTGCCAGTCCTAAGAAACTCTGTATTTCAGTCGGCGTTGTCGGTCTCGACCAATTTACTAACATTTCAACTTTCGCTGGGTCCACTGCAATTCCATCTCCTGACACCATGTGTCCCAAAAATATTATCCGATCTAGCCAAAATTCACACTTACTGAATTTGGCATACAACTTATGGTCTGTAAGGGTTTGCAACACTATTCTCAGGTGTCGCTCATGCTCTTCAGGTCCTTCAGAATATATCAGGATATAATCAATGAAGACAATTACAAATTGATCCAAATAGGGCTTAAATATCCTATTCATTAAATCCATGAATGCAGCCTGGGCATTCGTTAATCCAAATGGCATAACTAGGAACTCATAGTGTCCATAGCGAGTCCTAAATGCAATCTTAGGAATGTCTTCCTTCTTAATCCTTAGTTGGTGATATCCTGACCTCAAGTCAATTTTAGAAAAGATCAAACTTCCTTGTAGTTGGTCAAATAGATCATCAATTCTAGGCAGGGGATACTTATTTTTAATGGTCACCTGGTTCAGTTGTTCTCCATAGATAAGATCATAGATAGATATCTATGGATATGGATATTGGTTGACAATCAATGCATAAACGCATCGACCCAATCTTCTTTTTCACAAACAAAACCGGTGCACCCCAAGGAGAAGCACTTGGCCTAATAAATCCTTTATCGAGCAACTCTTGTAGTTGCACTTTCAACTCTTTCAATTCTGTCAAGGCCATCCTATATGAAGCTTTCAATATCAATCCTGTTCCAGGCATCAATTCGATCTCGAACTCAATTTCTCATTCCGGTGGTAATCCAGGCAGCTCCTCAGGGAATACATCCTAAAATTCCCTGACCACTCGAATTTCATTGAGCTTAGACTCTTCCTTAGTGTAGTCCTTTACCACTGCCAAGTATTCTTGACATCCTTCGTCAAGTAGTACACGGGCTTCCATTACTGAAATAAGTGCTATAGAGGGGTTGGTCTGACCTCCGAAAAATTCACAACTAGATCAGTCAGCTAAAACAAACTGGATCACTTTTCTATAGCAATCCATCTTAGCTTGATACTTATGGAGCCAGTCCATTCCGATGATAATATCAAAGTCATACATAACCATCACGACTAGGTCTATTTCCATATCCTGTCCTCCTATAGTTACCTTACACTTTTCACATACCCACGTAGACAATACCACATTCTTTAGCGGTGTGGAAACACAAAGAGGCGTCTCAAGAGAGGTAGTTTCTATCTTACTCAACTATCTATATCTTTCAGACACAAAAGAATGTGTAGCACCCGTATCAAACAATGCGTATGCCTTTTTATCGTTTATAGAGATCGTACCTGAGATGACATTTTTGGAAGCTTCCGCTTCCTCTTGGGTGACCGCATACACGCTTCCCTGTGTTGGTGGCCTCTGTGGATTCCTTGGTAGATTTGGTCCAGCAGTACGTTGTTGTACCTATCACGTTGAATTGACATTCTGCTGTGACCTCTTGTGGACAATTTCTTCTAAAGTGTCCTATGTGCCTACAATCAAAACATTTCGGTGGACTATTACAAAATCCTGGCCCATGTTGTCCACCACATCTCTGGCAATTATTACCCCGGTAGGGTACTCTCCCTAGAACCGGGCCACTCCTTGCTTTTCCAAAATTCCCAAAATTACTCCTCTTCTTAGATTCCCAGGGCTGACCTTGACCAGGATAAGGTCTCTTACCCCTTCGAACATCACTAAAGGTCATCTGCCTCTTAGATTCTGATTGCTCCCTCACTAACTCTTGCTCCACCAATTGTGCCCTCTCATAAATCTCATTATACTCCCTTATATTCAGAGGCACTAGTTGTTTTCTGATATCTGTCCTTAGCCCTTTCAGGAATCTCTTAGCCTTTTCCTCTTGATCTTCAACCAATCTGGGAGCATACCTAGACAATTCTGTAAATTTTGCTTCATACTGGTCTACTGTCAGCTCCCTTTGTTCCAACTGAACAAATTCTGTGATCTTCTTATCCCTAGCACAGTCAGAAAAATGCTTTCTATTGAAAGCTCTAATAAACTCATCCCAGTTTATATCAGTATCGGGTGGAAAGATCGTGTCTTTTGAAGCTCTCCACCAAAAATTTGCATTTCCCTCCAGTTGGTACTCTGCCAAGGTTATCTTTTCACTATCACTATAGTTCGACAACCGGAAAATCTGTTCCATTCCATCAATCCAATGTTCTGCCTCCTCAGGACTTCCCATTCCAGTAAACTTAGGTGGTTTCACTTTCAGGAATTGTTCCACCAGTCCTTGAGTATGGCGTTCTGCTCCAGGTTGTTGCTGTGCTTGCCTTTCCATCAAATTTCCTATGTTGGCCAATGCCTGCAGGATATCTTCCATCCGGGGTTCAACCCTTGAAGCGGAGGCTTCAGCCCTTGATGGGTGAGAACTCCCAGTTCGTACCATGATTTTCCTGCAGTTTTCCAAGCATTCGCCTTAGGAACAATTAGTGACTCAATGTCACTAGTCAAATAATAAAATAAAAAGGGGTTACTAGAATCACATAAGTAACATAAAAATGTTACTGACACACAAAGGTAACTCACAATAGTTACCAGAGATCTACAAGTGAAAATCAATCACCCGTTATTCAAAGTTAGTTAATTACCCTTGGTTAGTATCTTATGGTGTGCATCATTTTATCCTCATTTCCTTCTGAGGCACCTTATCACTCTATATAAACCATAGCTCTGATACCAACCGCTGTGGCACCCCTGGACGGCCCCCGATCCGTTAGGGTCACCACATATTACTACCTTTCTCTTAACCTAAAAGTCTGATACTCTGATACCATAAGATTTTAATAAGTCCATGAAGTCGGGGTCTATATCTTTTCCATTGGTCCCTGTGCAAAAATATGGCGGAAGCGTATCCAACAACTCCCTTTCCTATATTCAGAAACGATGCACACCAACTAAACATTTTTATAGGTAATAGCCGAGCATTTTTATTTACATAAACTAGATGGACATCTTTAGTCGGTACATCAAAATGCCAAGATTTTTCTAAACTCGGTTATTTTAAAAAGGTACACGACTCTCTAACAACCATGTACATGGGTCCATCAGTCAGTGCCGGCGGTCCAAAAATGCTTCATCTGTTGACCATCACTCCCAATCACACCCAGTCCGGTCCATCAGCTGGCGGCGGTGGTAATGGCCCCAGCATATTCCCATTGCGGCTTGCGAACACAGTCAGAAAGTCCTGAATCACAGGGCCGGCGGGAGAACCAATGTCATACATGACCAGTACCCGCACTTGAACAAAGAGCAACCCTCGTATTTCGGGATGATGGTGCTCCGAACACTCACACTGAAGGTCGATCGGAATACCGTAAAATGTGTCGGGGGTGATTGGTAGCAGAGGCATATCTTCTAGTATGAAATGTTAGTCCCCAAACGGGGTGAGTACAACCACTCAGCAGTAAACGATTCATTAAACTATATCATGCAGTACCATCAATACCTAGATTCATACAAGATAGACAAAAACAAGTAATCAAGGAATAAGTATGCATCAAAATCATGAAATTCTTTAATGCAATAGCCAATGCAATTTCAAAGTATCAAGATGCATCACACCTAGCCACACAAGTCCCGATCATAGGGCCAAGCTGTTATGACACATCCCATTCCATGCCATACAATTTAGTCCCATAACTAGACCACACACACACTTAGTAGAACCATTAGCTTTAACATTCGAAAGGTTTCATCCCCCAGAGGACCAACGTTTGCATCCTTCTAGGATTTCTCACCCAATCCTGGCGTCGTGAAAGCCTCCGGTTTTCAATCACTGGGCATCCGGAGCGTGTTACGTCACACCTCCAGGCATCTCGTACCCCACATGGCATCACGAGGAATCTCCGGGGCTCGCCATGAAAATGGTTTCCCCTACCCTCCGGATTTACGTACCGACTAGCATACTACCGAGCATCCCGAAGCTCCCGGGGAAAACCTCTGGGGCACTACAGACCCTAGGCATCCAAAGGACATCGACTCACTCAAGCCTTCGAGCCTCCCGACTCCCGGGGCATTGTTGACCCGAGGGCTAACGGCAGCAATTAACATTTTAATTTTCCAAAAACATGTTCAATGCTATGACATTGGTAATCACATGAGTTTCATTGAAATCTTCGGTGTTGAATGATATGTCGAATGCCAAAAACCATCATGTCCAATAGCAATCATGATGCATTCACCTTTTGGAACAAGTTGAGCAAATTCGGAGTAAAACAGCTAAAAAATCAGAATGCACAGTTTTAATAAAAATTTCGGAATAACCCTAAATGAACTCAGAAAATTCTAAAATTTTGGTATGTTATAGATGAGATCTAAAGGAAGAAATTTGGTGAAGGACACTAAGTCAGTTTCGTTGTGTATAAAGAATAATAAATCACGCAACTCGGTTTCAGATTTCCTATATCACCGAATTTTCACACTAGCAGAAAACACCGTTCATTAACAGAAACTTATGCCGCTATATGGATTTTGAAAAATCTGAGCAAAATTATATGTTATATTTTAAACAATCCTTTACGACATTCATGAAGAAGTCGGGACCAAAATCGCACTACGATTATCCCTAGAAAATCTACAAAACTGCCAAGTTTCACTTGATCAAATTCGAACACCACGGACCCAATAGGATCCCGCACCTATACCGCAGCTATTTCACTTCAAAAGTTCACCATGAGTAGACCTTTCAATCCCTACTTCAGCCAAAAACCGAAACCACATAGAAAGAATTTTGCTTTTCCTCAATCTCATGTTTCTAATTCATCTCAATCATCCAAAAACCCAACATGCCGCTTTCATTTCAGCATTTCCTCAAGTCTACTTGTACTTCACCAGATAATCACAGCATGCATAACATAGATTAATGAACTTCTACTTGCCTCGCTCCTAAGCTCGATCGGCAAACAAAACGGAAAGCTTGGGACCTCATGCGTGACTCAAAGTCGGCGAAGACAGATGGCGCCGACGGCGGCAACACACACAAGCGCGGAAGCACGAGCACGGACAGAGGGGCGACCTTTGTGAATGCTAGTATGAGCACCTAGAGGGGGTGAATAGGTGCGAAAATAATTTTTGCAAAGTAGAATATAAATTTTGCTTTTAACTCGAGTCTGTTTGGCAATAGACTTTGAAAATGAAATTGGACTCTAACAATCAAATAGAGTTACGAACAAAGTAAAAGAATTTAGGGAAGAGAATAAGAACACGAGGTTTATAGTGGTTCGGCTTAATCCAAGCCTACGTCCACTCTCCCGCACTGACAGGCCACCGGCTGGATTCCACTATGAATCAAAAGAGTTGTTACAGTATCACTTCCTTGATTCCACAGTGTAGAGACTCTACTACACTTCCTCAAGGCTTCACAAATGTATAAACTCTCTTTTGAGTACAAGTTTACGCTCAACAGTTGAATCGACAAAGAACAAGAAGCTTCAGACTTTAGAATTTATCTATCGCGCACACACTCAAATAACCAGAGCATCTTCCTTATACTCCTCCATGCCTTCACAACCGTTGGCACCTTCCAAAGGAGTTCTTCCAATCTACCCATTGGACAGAATCAATTAGGGAGATCTCGAGTTATTTAAGGAATGTGAAGATAGCCCACCAATCCTGCTTGCCCATACAATCAGGATATAGGTTTCCATAAGTAGAACCTTCCAAGTATACTTCACCAATCAACGAATCCAAATTACTCGAATTAAATTCAAAACGAATAATAGATTTTGACATGCTATCTCCAGCCGTGAGATCTTCTTCAACCGCTCGAATCAAATCCTTAAAGAAATACTCGAATCTGGATAAATCTTCTTCGTCGGTCTAGAGACTCAGGGCAGACTTTATATCTTGAGTCTGGTGGTCTGGCGATCTTCAGACTTTGTCGAAAGAGTCTACAAGTCTTCAGACTTTGTCGAAAGAGTCTGCAAGTCTTCAGACTTTGTCGAAAGAGTTTGCAAGTCTTCAGACTAGACTGATGAAAACGTTTTGTCAGCATCAAAATAAATAAGGAAGTTTTCTCCAACAACCTTCTCCCCCTTCCTGTCTCTGATTCACTCACTCGCTCAAACTCTCTCTCGATCACTCTCTCTGCTCAGGTTTCTACTTGGTTCATTCTCTCTCTTCCTTCTCGACTAATCCGCTCGTGTTGTTCCTCAATTAGTTGACTAATTAGTCAACTGCATGTAAATCTTTCGGTGGCAGCAGGAATCGAAGACAGCTAGTGGAGGGCGTGTCTCTCCTTTGCTCGGTTTCTCCTCCTGTGCTGGCCACCGAAGGAAGAGCAACGTGGCTGTTGCTGAGTGCCCCTCGGTCAACAATTCCCTTTCTTAGTTGACCCTAGTGTCGACCGAATGGGGAAGGACTCAGGCAACATTGGACATGCATGGTATTTCCTCTCCATGCATGGCCGAATTTTCTTCCTTCAGTTCACTAAGAAATTTTTCAATCGATCAAAGTCGAAAGACCTCTCTTGTTGCATGGCTAATCGGTCCGAGAGATAAAAATAACATGGCCGTTGGTGAGATTCTTTATATGGCCATTCAAAGAAGAATTTCTTTTTTTCTCCGAAGGTAAATGTTTCGGAACGTCGAGTGACGATGAAACTGGGCCAAATGTGGTACCGACGATACTTTCGTCGATTACTCACGGCCGTCGCATATTCGAGGGTCGTCAAAACTCTCGGATGCTACATCTTTGATAGGGCGATGTGTTACACTTACAGATTTTAGGACAATGTCATCATTTTCTTGTGTTGGCTTTGTATTCTCTTATTTTCCCTCGGCACCCACAACTTCCTTCATTTTCATCAACGTCTTCAGCGAAACTTTACTAAAAAAAAACAAAAATTCCCACAGCTCTGTTCCTCTTTACTGCTCGACGCCGGCCACTTGCACCGCTATCTCGCCTTATTCCTACAGCTCGCACCACCAGCTTGCACCACCGCAGATTAAAGGCAAGTAGACGTTGAATATTCTATGCTATGTGAATTCCGTTGTTGCTTGGTGAGATGTGTTCCGTCGGAATTCTACAAATTACTATTAATTCTATGATACTCGCGTTATTTGGTGGATTTGGAAACATTCATAGACAAACCTTTCTAAACCGTGGTTATTGCGAACTCTGAAAGTAGCACTGAGTATTTACGGGTGAAGTTCAAAAAGTAGTCCAGTTGACCACGAGCTTAGGGGAGTGAAATACGTTATTGTTATTATGATCAGATTTGGCTTGTGGACCCATAAGTTTTGTTGATTTTGGTGTTACAGAAATTTGGGGCTTTATATATGAACTATCTTATATTATACGGATATCTTGAGCTTTCGAAACTTGAAAATGTTTTTGAAGTACATGCTTGTGAATTTCAAAGGTATTTTGGGTAGAACAATATGAATTTCGGGGGTGAAAACCGTGATTTTGATCGATTCAGTGTTTAAGATCTTGATTTTACGAAATGTTTTTGTTGACGTGGGTTTGACGTATCTTTAAGATTTTGTTTGCACTTTGGTTTATACTATAATTCTGGATTTCGGAATCGAATTATTTTCCTTGCATGAGCAACATGAAAGATATTTTGGAATTAAATTGTTGGATTGCTACACCATGGTATTTAATTGACAGATGCCGTCAGTCCACAGATGACGATGCCCGGGGTGTCGGGATGCCTGAAGGGGTGTGATACGTTTCCCTTCGGATGCCCGGGGAATGTGATAGAGGCCCGGAGGTCCTCGAGATGCTAATTGGGGTGTAAGATAACTGGAGGATGGTATATGATTTCCTCCGGAAGATGGTGGTAGTTGAATCTGGATGAATTGAAATTCCAAATTTCCATTGCTCTCTAATATACCCTTTTTATGAGATTCTTTTAGAACCGATGCAAGTTAAATCATTTCAGTTTGTGTACATTAATTTTGGATTGCGTTGAACGGGTGGTGATAGGTTTGCGTAGTATAGTTTAGTAGACTCTTATTTGCTGAGTGGTTGTACTCACCCTTAGTGGGATTATTACATTTTTAGACACGTAATCATGCCTCTCCAACCCACGTCCTCCACTATGCTCTACGGCGTCCCCACCGATCTCACGTGGGACCAAGTGGAGCAAGTCGACCCCAATTTCCCTGATGTTACGTTCATCCGAATCACTGTGATCCTGATAGTAGGTGCTGGTCTCACGTCAGGCCCCGTACTGATGGGGTTCATCATGCTATACGCCCAGGTTAATGGGCGCACAGTGGGACCGCTTCCATTCCTTGATGAGACGGCGATGGTACAAGTGGGGTCGAGTAGACGGAGGGCCTGGGGAAGTGAAGGTAGCATTTTTAGACAAGACTAGGACGTGATACGAAGACGGCCGTGTGAATAGGCTGTAGGATGGTCGGGATAGAGTTTTGGTTTAGCCAGAAAAGGGAACTTTTTGACCTTAATGTACCGACCTAGGTCATCTAAAATATATAAATAAATAAAGTGCCTAGTTTTATATTTCGAGTGCATCTATTTAAGTTATAATGGAGTTATCGTTATACGCTTCCACATAAAAATAATAGCAATAACAAGGGAATGTCGTGGCGACCCTAACGGGCCGAGGGTCATCATAGCTATAAAATTTCAGGGACGAAATTTTTAAAGGGGGGAGAATTGTAACACCCTCTATTTAGACCCCATAAGGATCGGCCATGAGATCATAAATGGATCGACCGATCGGTACAGCATGGGATTGATCGGTTCGATCGGTAAGGCATCAAGGATCGGTCATGGTCCGACCGACCGACCGACTGGTCATGAACTGGCCGTGAATTATCTACCAACCATACCGATGGGATAGGATCCTCAACTCATAAGATGACTTTTGGATCATGGGAATTGATCATTGGATGATTTTGGATCGGTAGATGATCATGGGTCGAATCGATCGGTCACAGTGCTCAGCCGCGGGTGATTTTGCCCGGCTATGCACCGATACACAGACGATCCGACTTGACCAAATGCGATCATCTTTCGATCGAAAATGCATCATTCCCCATTTAACTCTTAGTGATCGGAAATGAATCTTCAATTTGTGATGTCCGATTGTGGATCGGTAATGCGCCGACCGTGAACCATACGGATGGATTGACCGGAATGAGCTCAGGGATAGACCCATCTATTCCATCACTAATTCTAAGATCCATGAGTGCCTTGGCTTAGTACTAGGCCATGGGTAGCCTTAGGATTAGCCTTGAACCGACCGAAGGACAATCGACCCTTTAGGCCAACCGACTGTCCAAATGAACGATTAGGATGAGCATGGGGCATGATGGCCAAACCTCGAGTTTACGTGATTCAGTTTTTCGAGGTGTACCTAATGATCCCTTTTCCAGCTTGAAACAAACCTAGATGATGGATTTCTCTGGATCACTTTTTTGAGGAAGAAAATAACAAAATGGAATTCTTTAGAGCACCCTAGCTTCTTCATGAAGGAGGTTGACTTATCATTTCACCTAGATTTTTCTAGATATGATCATGATTACCAAGGATTTACCTCGGGAATTAAGTAAAGTATCTAAGCCAAGTATCCCAATAAAAATAGGATACATTGGAGCTAATTATGGCTATCCTATAGCCTTAATGCTACGTTGAGCTTCATAGGTTTTGACTTCCTAGTTTTTCGAAAATGCTGGATCTTTCCTACTTTTCAATTTTATAGAGCTCTTTGTGCTTCAAATTTGGAAAAACTTTCTCCACAACAGTTGTTCAAAACATTTTAATCTATGACATACTTAAATTTCATATTTTTTTAAGGTGAAATGGTTGGGACGGAGCCCAATCAATTACCATTTAGAACCTTCCTAGTATAGTGAAAATGGTAACCAAGTTACTTTCTCAAATTTTTATAAAATCTTCCCTTTCGAATTTGGACATACTTCCTTCGTAAAAGTTTTAAATGACATTCACATCTACAACATACTAAAATTTCAAAGAGTTTTGTGAAATTTTGGATTTCGAAATGAGTCTCTCTCTCTAACTGTAGAATCTGCTCGACGGATGAATTTTTGGGTTATGTTCAATGATTTTTTACTCTTCCCATAGAACGAATTTGGCTTGGATTCCTCATGAAAATTTTTCTCTAAGATCTTCTCTACAAAACATTAAAATTTTATAATTTTTTGAGTCCGTTTCATGAGCTAATTATACTGATTTCAAAAGTTGCTCGAAACTGTTTTCGTCTTAGAATGGGAGAACCACACCCCCAACTTGGAGGGGAAGGGGGCTCCACGCCCAACTTGAGGAGCAAGCCAATCTAGAGACTTCTTGGCTTTAAGATAAGAGTGCATTAAATGCTTTTGGACCTTAGTAGAAAAAACTTGGAAAGCAAGTTGGCTAATGTGAACACATCTAAGCCTAATGATTGCATGAAATCTTGACAATTAATAAGAGAGGTGAGTCACCTACTTAAGTGTCCCCTAGAATCTTAGGTGAATCTTAGGTTATGATGGCCCTAGATTGTAGCCTTGGTGAACAAGGTAAGGATTAACCAATTAAAATAAAACATTCGGCATTAAATGGACTTATGTATCCCTTAGGCACCATATGCAATAATGAGCCTAGATTGAGCCTTGGAGAGTAAGCAAATAGGTGGACCAATCACAAGCCAACAACAAAGGACCTAGGTGTCAACTCAAGAAGATAGGTAGGCCAAGTCGGCATTTAGGTGTAATCATGAGTTTGCATAAAAATCTAAGAGGAGGAGGCCTATAAATAGGATGAGCAATCCTCACATTTTAAGGCTTGGCCTTTCTCTCCTTTCCTCTCCTCTCTTTCACACCCTTCTCTTCGAAGCTACCTTAGACACTGACCGACCACCAAAGAAGCATCTTGGAGCTAGGTCCAAAAAGTAGTAGGTAGATTTTCTTAGCTCTTCGATAGGGCGATGTGTTACGCATTTTAGGATCATGTCATCATTTACTTATGTTGGCTTTATATTGTATGCTTGTTGTGTTTCTATTGCTTGTTGTTGCATCGAGTAAGTTCGTGTTCTCGCGTGAAAGTTGAGTACACCCGGATGTCGAGGAATGGTCTCAGCGACTTTGGACATGTACTGAGTGATAGTGACATAGGTAATGTCACAATCATTAGATTAGATTGGGAAGTAGCTTAATCCAATGGTGATGACGATGAACGATTGCTTAACGAAAATTTCTTAAGTGATGACGACGATGAGGAGCTTACACAGTTAAGGAAAAAACAAAAGGGAGTTTTTGTCAGATAGGTTTGCAGCTTTGCAGGTAACTGATAAAGTTCCAAACCGGGATGAAGGCCCTGTAAATGTTGGTGTTGCTAGCCAGGAGGCTGATTATGAAGAAAGCGTCGAGAATGTTACTTCCCAGGGCAAGCTTGAAGAAGATCAAGGAGTTGTGCATTGAAGGAAAAGTAAGTTTCCTTCCTATGATCCATCCGTTGCCTCTCCTACTTTGTCAATAGGCATGAAATTCCATGATGCGAAACAATTTAGGGAAGCTATATTGAAGAATTACATTGCTTTACAAAGAGATATATGGCGCGTTTGTTAGGAGGAGTGGGTCCTTTCAGATTAGAGCCTACCAAGAGGAACATAATTGTTCCATTAATTTTGAAAACAAAATTGTAATAAGTGCACGGTTGTCAAAGCTCTTCTTCGATCTAATCAAGCTGATGCCCGAGATGAAAAGTACTGACTTTAGGATGCTAGTGAAGGAGCATGTAGGCATCAGTGCAAAATATCGAAGCGAAAGGTGATGATGATACTTATTAGTCAATATGGCAAGGAATATGGGTAGGTGTGGGATTATGCTTGGGAGTGTATGCTGCAAAACCCTTCAAGTAGAGTGTATGTAGAGGTTGTGGAAAGACACTTCCTGATAGTGGGACCAAATTAGATAGGTTCTATGTATGCTTTGATGCATGCAGACGGGGATTTTTAGTTACTGGTGGACGAATTATAGGATTGAATGATTGTTTCTTGTAGAGCTTGTGCAAGGGAGAATTGTTGGCCACGATTGGAAGTAATGTGAGTAACCAAATGTTCCCACTGGTTTGGGCTATTGTAAGGGTCGAGAACAAGGATAATTAGTCCTGCTTCCTAAAAAATCTTATGGCTGACTTAGAGATAACAAATGGACAAGGGTGGACATTCATGAGCAACCAACAAAAGGTAATGTTTGTTTTTTGAAAAATCTAGTCAACAATTTGCTATATGATATCAACATGTTATTTGCTTACATTTCTTACTTTGAATTATTATAGGGACTGGTTCCGGCAGTAGCCGAGTTGTTGCTCTATGCCGAACATCGAATGTGTGCACGGCACATATTGGCTGTTAACAAAGAGCATGAGCATGGCTAACTTTAGGATAGCCAAAAAAGGACTGCTTCAGTTGATAAAGGAAGGTTATGCGATACTATTGCAAACAAAACCAAAGCATTGGTGCAGGGCATTCTTCAACGAGGAATCAAGTGTGATAACATCGACAACAACATATGCGAAGCATTCAATGGGAAGATAATAGGTGCCAAATACAAACCAATCATCTCAATGCTCAAAGATATATGAGTTATGGTCATAACCCGGCTACACAAACAAACATATGAGGCTACAAAGTGGACTAGGCAATGTGGTCCTAGGATTGCCAAGAAATTGGATGAGAACTTGGCTGCAAGTAGGTTTTGTCATCCCATTTGGAATGTGGATGAAGGATATGAGATAATGAAGGGTTCTGATAAGTATATTGTCCATCTAGGTACGATTAAGTGTTCATGTAGAGCATATCAATTAAGTGAAATTCCTTGTGCACATGCCATATGTGCCATCCAATTGAAGGGCCACAATGCAGAGGATCACATTGATGATTGGTACAAAAATTGAAATACCTTACTTCGTACCAATTCATGATGCAGCCAATCAAAAGTAGCAAGTTCTGGGAGCCAACATATCATGAAGCACCTCAAGCTTTGCCATTGAAGAAGAAAATGGAAAGGCCAAAATGAAGACGAAGAATGGCAGAGGGGAAGGTGTCTGGTCAGCAAAAAATGAGTAGGACAAGTGTAAATATGACGTGCTCTTATTGCCACATAGTAGGGCACAATACTAAAGGTTATCAATTAAGGAAGCAACAAGAACGGTTGAGGCCAATTCAAGGGCCTAGTGAAGGTATAGTTGGAGAAGGGTAAACATAAGGGTCAAGTTAGTCGACTGTTCTTTAGTCGACAGTAAGAAACCTAGTAAAGCATGAAATTTGTGTTCATGTTACTTTGTGGTTTATTATAAATATTTACATAATCTTAATTGGCCTTGTATGTAGTGTCTTTGTCAAGTTAGGAGAAAGACATGTAAAGGATTGGCTGAAGCCCTTACTATACTTGATTATAAAGGGCCTGTTCAAATAAGGCAAGGTAGACGACGGCCAACTGAAGGATTGGCCCAAATAGCTAAAGGGCCAGTTCATTCGATTGTTCTTCTGTAGTAGAGAAAAAAATACCCAGTAAGTTCAACAATTTGTATTCGATTTTCCTTTACATTATTATATGGCCCAATGTTATATTTATTGTGCATTTTGCCTATTTTTCAAGTTTGAAGAAGGAAAATTTGAGCTTAATTGCCAATAGAAGGGCCACCACAAGAGCCATCACAAGAGTCACCATAGGGGCCACTAGAAGAATCACTACAAGGGTCACCACAAATACCACCAAAGGGGCCAAAAGAAGGAGTCATTAAAGCTGAAGGGCTACATTAAAGGACAACTAGAAGAAGGCCAAGTGAAGGGCCAGCTACAAAAAGGCCATTTAGAAGATGCCCAGCTGAAGAATTAGTCGAAGAAGCCCCGGCTGTAACTGAAGGGCCAAAAGAAGGGCCCAAGAAATCACAAATGAGAAGAAGAGCCAACAAATCACAGCTTCCTGAAAGTGATGCTCCCTTTCGAACAAGAGGAGCTCTTGGGAAGAGGTTAAGATAATATGGTTATGGCCTTTATATAGGTGAGCGTACTAAAACAGTCATTCTGAATGTAAGTTTTATTGACTGCATTTAATTTAATTTATGTTGCAGACTTTTGTTGACAATTTAATTATCTTTTTGTAGCCTGGGAGAAGTTCAGAGATTTTATCTCTCAAGGCCCAACTCAAGAATCAACGGTTGCGCCAACAAAAAAAAAGACATTAGCTACGCCAACAAAAAAGAAGAGTAAGAACTCAGTTGCAAGTCCATCTAAATCAATTTAGCTCGGACAATTGTAGCTCCTTTTGAATAAATTAGCTTAGGACAGTTGCAACTCCATCTGAATCAGTGCATTCTGAGAAGGTTGAAGAAGAAGTTGCACGTCCAGTTAGAAAGAGTGCAAAAATTATGAATCAAGTGAAAGGTCCATCAAAAGGAGCATGAACAAGGGGCGTTGTGCATATTGATTAATGAGATGGGACGGTATAGGATTTGTGGAACTCAGGAGTCAGCTTTGTTTATAATAACTTGTTATGTGTGTGTGTGTACATATATATATATATATATATATATATATCATTGTGAGAGTTAATTTCAATATCAATGGAATGATCTTGCTGCTTGTCAAATTATTGTCTTTTTCATTTTTTTGGATTATACTTTTACTTGCAGTTGTTGGTGTTGGGTTTGTGGTGGCAGCTAGAGTGCTAGTGTGGCTGGTGGTGGTGGATGGTGATGCTTGGTGGTGGTGGGTTTGTTGTGGGGGCTCGTGCTACATCTGGTGCAAGTGTGTAGTGTGCGCATCTTGCACCAGATGGTGTTGGTGCAAGGCTCAGCTTGCACCAACATCTTCTGCAGCAGACCCATTGCCAGCACAGTGACTGTTGGGTAATGGGTCTATGGTAGTGGCCGGGTGCTGGTATGGTGGCTAAGGTGCTAGTGTGGTTGGTGGTGGTGGCTATTAATGCCTGGTGGTGGTGAGGGTTGAGGGCTTATGCTGTACTTAGTGCAAATGTGCAGTGTGCACATCATACACCAGGTGTACTGGTGCAAGCTAGTACAAGGCTCAACTTGCACCGGCACCTTCTGCAGCAACACACCACCAACATGGTGGTGGCTCGAGATGGTGGCTGGGGTGCCTAATGTCGCTAGTGGCGATGGTGGTGGCTGGTGCAATTTTTAGAGAAAACCTACAAAAATTGGCACTTAACCGATCATATTCTAAAAAACTTGACACTTAAGTGTTCACTTTTAACAAAGCGTGACACTTAAGTGATCACCTTTAATAATAACTTGACACTTAAGTGATCATTTTTTCATCGTGACTAGCACTTAAGTGATCATTAAATACAACTTACGGCACTTGAGTAACCTCTCGTGTCTGTCACGTGTATATGCTGGTTTGCAGCAAAATAAAGAAGTTGATGACAGTTCAACTTATGGCAACTCCATTCAATTTAATGTTTGTTGTTGGTTTATGTTTATATTCAATTCAAGTAAAAAAGCCACCAGAACAAATTGACCTAATACACATCCATCCTTACTGGTTTATATTCAATAACAAGTGAAAACATAGTACGAGTAAAATCTCATTCACTCATTCCCTTTCCTTGACCTCCCCACAAACACAAGAAGTAACCCATAACACATATGACAGCACAAACAACAACAAAGCCACAACGATCTTGTGGAACAACACAAACTTCTTCTCATCTTCCAAAAAAAAAAAAGCCTACATTTGATCCAAAATAATTACATTTTTGTCCACTCATTTTCAACTATGGCAGTCGGAGAAACTTTTTCTCATCTTCAAGTGCTTTACATTTCCTCATAAATTAGGATAAACAACAAAACAACACCATAATAAACGCTTGGTAACACTTTGATTCAATTTTCATCCTTGAAACTTGATTCTTCAAATGTTTAGCCGAAGACGCTTGAGCTTGCAATGAGTCAAATATCGTCCAAGTCGTCCACGAGCATAGATGGAGATTGATGTCGTTCATCAAGTGTATCCAAAATCACCTCTGTGGCTCGGTGAGAGAATTTCGCATCAACCAAATTGAAGTATTTGCACTCGACCCTTCTTTATATTGGGCGCATCCATAAAATCTCTTCCAAGGATTCATTCGAGTCCACGATATTCTTCTTGGACTTGGTAACCCACAAAAACAGAAATGCTGGCCTTCTTCTTCGCTTCAGTGAGAAGAATTTGAGGCACTGTTGAAAATCATGCTCTCCATTTCCAATATTCGCTGATGGAATTTTGGGCAAATCGAAATTAGGATTCGGGATTAGGATTTGAGCACTTCAATAGGGATTTTGGCCAATTTAGGGTTTTAAATTTGGGGCAATTTGGTAGACGACATTGTTTTGGTAAATTTAGGGCTTTTATTTTGGCCAACTATGGAAATGGCGTCGTTTTAGGTTAATCAAAGCTAAGTCAGCTCTTCGACGAGCCACATAGGCTAGCAAAAATAATAAAAAATTGTCACATAGGATTTTCGGTTGGGTTCGCCGAAGGTGGCACTTAAGTGTCCCTCTTTTAAAAAAAAGTGGCACCTAATTGCCACTTTCCTAATTTTTTACACTTAAGTATTCATTCGTGCCAAGTTTTGGCACTTGGGCTGTACTTCTTCCTATAAATTAGTTACCACATTTATTTAATTTCATCCGTCCATTGCCCTATGTTCGATACTACCAAAATCCTAACTCCTCAATAAAATGAAACTTCAATAATACAAGATACTATAATATTTAACTTCAAAGGAAAATCAATTGTCAGGAGACAAAATATTCAAAATTGAAAACTGGAATTTTACATGCTCCCGCTAAAGTAAATTTTGATCTTAAAATTTACAAGATCTTAGTTCCCCAAAGTTAAATCCACGCCTCCTGACATAGCTTAACAACCTCCTATGACAATTTTTAAACCTCAACTATTGGAAGATACTATTTAAATAGCATTTGTATTATGGGAAAATTACTCATTAATTATAAACATATTGTATTAAAATCAATTCAATTCTAAACATTTTAATATTACCAATTTAGACTCAAACCTTTCGCAAAATCACTAACATTGCTGTCTAATCATCATTGGCCATCTTATGTGGCACACCATCACGTCAATGATTTTTGATGAAAATTGATTGGAATGACTATATCTAATTGACAAAATTGAATAATTTAGAACTTAATTGGCATTGTATAATAATTTTACGACTGATTAAACAATTTCTACATTGTATTACATGATGCTAGGAGATTCTACAAGCATATATCAACCATTACTAAAGTCTAACTCCACAAATAAGGTAAATACATGAAAATGGATGAAAGACAGTACAAATGCCATAGAAAGAGTTGAAGCTACTTGAGAATTTGCTTCAAAAGGCTCTACATCTACCACTCTTGAAGGCCAATGAAAGGAGCCCTACATCCCGAGTACCTTTTCTAGCTATGAAACCCTAAACCTCAACAATCTAGTACCATTAGGTCTAATTGCAATGTCCTCAACCCAAAGAATCAAAACCCAAAGGGTGTATCTATTTCACATAAAATAAATTATTTGAATAATATTTTTCTAAAAATAATTGTTTATATCACTTAAAGTAATTAATCAATAAAATTATTATTATTGCAAATCATAATTTATGTCAAAATTTTTGTTTTTGGATGAATAAAAATATTTCGTTTATTCATTGTTGTAAGTAATACAAATGATTATTTTTAGAAAATTATTTTTCAAATCAATCATTTTTTGCAAAGCACATAGAGCCTAATATCAAAACATGAACCTTGCTAGTATTGGAAACCTCCTTAGAAATCCTAACCCTAAAATCATAAAACCTTAACTCCTAAATGGAAACCATAACTATGAAACCCTAAAACTCAAATGGCAAACTCTAATGTTGTGTTTGGCAATCAAGATAAAATTCAGGACATTAAAAAAATTATCCTCTCCTGCATTTGGTGCCTACTTAAGATTTGATAAAATCGAAAAAAAAGATGGATATATGCTGGATAAAATTATCCCATAGGAGGTAAGATAAATGTATATAGGATTTTTAGTATCTATACTAGCATAATAATTTTTCTCAAATAACAAACTTCTTAAATCAACATAATTGAAATTATATTTCAATATAAATAATATTTGAATTCAAATTAAGAAATTCAAAATAACAAAAAATAAAAATTTCCTTTTTTAATTTAATCTTATTTTTATGTATATATTTGACTAATTTTACCTCATAATATAAATTCAATATACAAATATAAATATAAATTATATATTTTATTTAGAATTTTAGGTATATTAGTACAATTTACTATTCAATAAACTTTTATTAGAGAATGATGGAAAGGGAAAAAAAATAAAAAAGAGAGGAAAAATAAAATAACATAAGCAAATAAAAATAAAGTAGACATGAGTGTCGTGAGAAATTTTTACTATCTCTGCTTATGAAATTTTAGGTTTATTTATACTAATATGTTGTTTATATCAAAAATGAATACATCCGACTTTATTACTGCGATTCACCAAACAATGGATAGGACATAACAAAATCACTAGATTTCATGTCATATCCTATCTAGTTCTATCATAATTAGAAATCTAGACTACTAAACATAGCCTAAACTCTCAATATATTAACTTGAAATTTGAAGCTTGATACAAGCTAAAAATAAAAAAAAAAAAAAATAAAATAGGTCTACGACTAGAAGATGAAATGGAAGAAAATCTCGAAGCAAAACCTCAAGAATTGAGAAATATTTCTATTATTTCAGCATGTGATTTTCCTATCAACCAATACAACTCTTTATACTAGAGTAAAAAGAACAACTTCTCGAGGATTTGTTTCACAGTTACCATAATCATTTTTCCTTTCCTATCTAACTACGACGACTCCTCATGTGTAGGCAAGGGCCGCAAGCCCTTGCCGACTATAGGTGAGGTCACGGCCCTTGTCAAATCTAATGAAGCTCATGAGCCACAAGGCGTCGTGGCTCTTGCTATGGCCGACAAGGGTTGCAACGCCCTCGCCTTGCCAAATCTAGTGGGGCCTCACAATGCCTCATAGGCCATAGCGAGTGTGTTATGGGCCTTGCCCACCCTCGTTATGGCCAGCAAGGGCCGTGGCCAACAAGGGCTTATCGGCCCTTGCTTAAGGAGTAGGGATTGTTAGCCCTTGCCTAATTGTCGATGGAGGTTGCTACCCTTTGACCCCACAGAAACAAAAAAGGAAAAAAATAATAATAAAAGAATTGAATAAAAAATTATAAAATTTTGACAATTATCTATGTCAACGCGGATTGCGCCACGTAAGATGATTGGCATTGACTAGACCACCATGTTGACGATTTCCGCCCAAAATTAGTCGTAAAGACTACATTAGTAATTCATTAAATGGTTTGGAACTAATTGGCAAATTCACAAAATATTTAGGACTAAATTGACATAATTGAAAGGTCCAAGACTGAATTGGCAAATCATTAAAATGTTTAGGACTAGATTGGTATAATTGAAAAGTTTATGACTATATTGGCCATTATACAATAGGTTTATGACTTTTCGGGCAATTATTCCCAAGATATGCTACAACAATCTCTCCGCAATGGTCGCCTTGAGAAACTTCATGGAACTGATCTAGTAATATACATATATATGTTCCAATTTGTTATTTAATAGCTGTAAATGGACACCAAATCAAAGGGTTAGGTATAAACATTCTCATATTTAAAAGATGATGAATCCATTAACATACCTCTATACTTATAAGATGATAATAGATAGGCTCGAGGTTTGGCTCCCTGTTGGCCATCTCCCTAAGTGAAGTTATCGGATTTTTGCTACGCTCTCCCACCAAATGGTATCGAATCCCATGGATGCGGTTTATGGGCAGGTGAGCATTGTGCTGTAACAACATCGACCTGTGGGTATTCAACTTGAGATAAGTTGTGATAGCCTAAATTTTCAGATTTTGTTTTCAATTTAATAAATCGGGCTTTTAATCGATGCGCCTATAGTGCTATTCTTTTAACTGATAACTCACGAGATAAATGGATTATTTGGTGAAGCCGTTAATGAATCTAAACGTAATAGACTTGAGAATTCGACCAATAATCGATTGCTTGACCGTGTTGATCTGCAATGGTCATTATGACACTGTCAAAATCGATCAGAGATTAGAGATAGGTCGATTCGACTGAGATATATGATCAAAGTGTGGGTGATTCCACCAGATTGCAAAATTCTTGTGGATTGGCACTAGATCGGTTTTTTTGTTGTTTTGGGTACCCTGTGCTCGTATTTGAAACCTCGAGATTTTCACAACAACCGAGAGTCGTCAATGTGTTGAAGATGTACATTGTGACTCGAGATAAATCGATCACGGGTTGATTGCACTAAAAATTCCTAAAGCTACCCAGTAGTTTAGGTCACGCTAAAATCGCGTCAGATTGAAATTAACCGCGAATTTGAACGCGATTTCAAAAATTGAAAGTTTTGTCATGTCACGAGTTATTTTAGGAACGTCGACTCATCCTCCGAAGATTTTTCGGAGAGTTCAGAATTTTTACGGAAAATCATTTTGGATGATTTGGAAAATAAAGGAAATTCGGTTGACCAAATTGAAGGAATTTTTGGTCTCCTTACCCAGCCTTTGGGTGTTGGGGACTTGCAGAAATTTTATGGACTTTCTTCCTTAGCAAATTTGGACCTCAATTGGGGAATTTGTTGAAGAAATTGAAGCTCAAGTGTGAAATTCGAAGTCTTAGATGGGGGGCTGCAACATTTGGATGCAAATTGATTTATTGTGGCGTTATCTTGTTAGAAAGTAATAGGGGATAAGCATTCAATTGAAGGGATGAGATTGTTGACTTTTGGCCCCCTTTCTCTAAGCTTCTTGAGCAAGCTTGGCCGGTTACTCCCCCATCTTCGTGCACCACTCTCCCTCATCCCTCCCTGCTCTGCAGCCTCACCGAAACCAGCAACTCTCCCTTTTCTCTCATTTTTCTTTTCCTTCGTTCTACTCTCAACGTCCATTAACGAAGACCAGCACTCGCCAGCCCCACGGCTTCACGTGGCCACACGCCAACATCCCCTCCTTTCTTCCCTTCTACAGCTGCACCGAAGCTCTCTCTCTCTCTTGCTGCCGTTCCACCGAAGTCACTCACGCCTGGATTCTTCTTCGCGTCAACTCTTCTCTCTGCCTGCTCCTTCCACCGAGGCCATCACCCCCTGCCACATGTCTATCTTCCTTTCATCGCCCATCAACCACCGATTCTTCTTCAAGACGTTGCCGCTTGCCACCTCGTCTCCACCAGTCAACCCAACAAAGCCGAGGTTGACTCCAGCAGCTCACGCCAGCTGCCTCCTCCAGCGAAGCCATCCTCGCCGTAGCAGCTCCTTCGCAGATTCTCATTCGACCAGCAGCCCACTTGAAGCCCAGCGAATTTCACGAGCCCAACTTTGGCCGTGGAATTGTTAGGCTCCTCGGCCCAGCCCATCCAAACTCGAAGTCAGCCCATTTTCAGCAACCCAGCCCACAGTTCAGCCCATCTTCAGCCCGCAAGCCCAACCGCAGCCCAAACCCAGCAGTTGCTATGGGCTTGCAAGGCCTTGTCGGCCCAGCCCAAGTGTCCGTTGACGCCGCCGAAAGTTCGGGTTTCGGCCGCCGTCGCGCCGTTGTCGCGGTGAACCGGTTTTCGCATTAAACCGGTGAGTTTATGCACTAAACTCTACTTAGTAGGCTAATGACGTTTAAGGGGTGTTCAATTTAGGTTAATTAGGGATTAGGTGGTTAGTTATATTAAATTAGCAATTTAATTATTCAATTATGCATATTAGGTGGTTAGATTAAATTAATTAAGGCCTAGATAGGATGTGCTATTTATCTAGACAGGTTCGGGAATTTTCCCGGCCCGTTTAGGGGGTTAATTTAGCAATTTTGGCCTAAGTTAGTATTTATGGTAATTATTTGCAATTATTTAAATAATTTTGGTAATTAATTAATTATCAAATATTTTTCCTGAAATTTGACCGGGATAGCCGGTGACCGGAATTCCGTGCTGATTGCAATGGTGTGGTTAATTTATGCAATTGAGTATTAATTTGTGCAAATTGAATGTTGATTGGAAATTGAGTATTTAATTCCAAAAATTCGTGAATTTCAATATTTACTCAGAAAATCCCGGGTATCAGATTTTAACACCGAAAATAGTTTTATATACTATATAAAACAGTGAGATTTTTAAATTGGAGGATATCACTTTTTTTGGGTTGAGTTGACCGTGTACCCACACACGACTATTTTACCGTGTATTTCTAATATGAATAAAATAGGCCAGGTTCACCAATTTGATTTAGGCATTTGAGTGCAATGCACGGTGTCATGGGCCGAGATCGATTGGTCGTATGTTGGTTAAGAGAACCCGTCCCGGGTTGTTAGGCTGGACGTTACCCATTCATTGGGACTCGGGTTGTAGTAGATTATGGACCTATTCTCCTTCGGGAAAGCCATCTTTGAGAGACGTAGCCGTGCTCAATGGGGTGAGACAACGCCTGACAATGCCAAAAGATAGCCAAATTTAGAGTTGGCCGTACCCTTGAGGGGTGTAATTAACAATTAGAACGCATGGTTGGTTGAGTTAGTTGAGCCTGATTATGAGACAAAACTGTGTGGCATGGTATTGGACGTGTCATAACGGTTTGGCCTTATAATCGAGACCCCTGTGATTTATTGAGTTGAGTGAGACGTTTCAATTGTCGTGTGGATCGATTTTATGCATGGTGTGTATGAACTATGCTGACTTGCAGGGTGGATCTAAGACGAGGTATGTCTCCGTGATTGTATGATTGTGTGGTTAGGACGTCTCTTGGCGTATTACCCTCTTAACTGGGGTTTAAAGCATGAACTCGCTGAGATTTATATCTCACCCCGTCATGGGCTTAATTTTCAAGACCATAGAGCAGAGGAGCCGGAGCCGAACTGAGGGGATCCGAGGAGTAGGTCAGTTAGTACAGATTCATTTTGAGAGCCGGTCTTTTGTAGGCTTGTGGTTGTTGACTTTTGTATATGACTCTATGTGAATATAAAAGCATGTTTGTTTGTGATTGTGTTGTCCTGCTTTTCTATCCCGAGATGGTTACTGTCAAGGGATTTATTATCCGTTTCCACATGTGCAATAATATAAAAGGGTCAGCGACTCGTCCTGGGAAGTCGCAAATTTTATCGACCAGAGAGGGATGGGCACGCGCTCGGGGTTCAGGGCGTGACATAAGTTAATGCAGAAGGATACCTAAATTAAGGAGAAGCAGACCTAACATTGGGCTCATTTTGATGGAGAAATTGTTAGAATGCACATGTGAGTGAGTTGTGTTAGAGGAATCCCACATTGAACAATTGATGTGGTGTAGAGTAGTTAATATGAATTAGTCAGTTCATAACTCACTGGTTTAAACTTTTGAATTAAGGTTGAGTCCATTACGAGATCGAACTTGGTATCCCTCTTGGTGATTTCCCTAGAAAAAGGCATTGAGCTTTTACTTGCACTCCGTACAAATGGTATCATGTTGGGTGGTCTTAGGCTTCTATCACTCAAAAGTTAGCTCAAAGGGTAAAAGTTTTCCCTCACACTTATAAACTGACCATTAACCCCTTCCACAACTGATGTGGGATAACCTCAATAATCTCTCCCTCATACATCGGGTCTAGGTCGGAGCCACAACAACTCTTAACTCTCCCATGTGATTCTTGGGTCAAGACTTGTTGGTGAACCTAGGTTTTGATACCAGTGTTGGGTAGTCTTGGACCTCTTTCTCCACAAAAGTTAACTTAAAAGATGAGACCTTTCTTTACACTTATAAATTGAACACTAGCCCTATCCACAATCGATATGGGACAATCTCAACATTTTTTCTAAGTGACTCAATATTTCAAATCATCAACTCATCTCATGTTGAGTGGTGCAACATATTTTTGACACCACTTACCAAGTGAGACTTGTATTGTTAATTCCTAGAATTGCAATATACCTTCACTATTATAAAATAGGGTTAATACCCTGAAAAACCCTAAACTGGTACACTTGTGACAAATTTACCCCAAACAATTTTTTTGACCATGAAAAATCCCAAACTGATACACCTGTGACAAATTTACCCTAACTGACCATAAAAAACCACAAACTTGTACATTTATGACAAATTTACCCCAAGCTAATTTATTCGACCACAAAAAAAACCCTAAACTAGTAAATTTGTGACAAATATACCCTCCACTAAATTAGATTAATACCATAAAAAAATCACAAAAATTCTAAACTATGACAAACAGAGCGTAAACTCCCAAATTGGTATACCCATCAACTGTCACGTGTCATTTAACTTAATAATTTGACTATAAAATTTAACGAAAACTAACATAGGGTAAATTTGTCACAAGTGTACCAGTTTGGGGTAAATTTGTCAAAGGTATACCAGTTTATAGTTTTTGATAGTAAAAAAGTTAGTTTAAGGTAAATTTGTCACAGGTGTACCAGTTTGGGGTTTTTCAGGGTATCAACCCTATAAAATATCTACTACAACCACACATATTTTACACTCACTCACTCGTTCATTGCTCTTCACACGTGCCACTCTTTGCTTACGTCACTACATAAAAGTCTACGTCTATGTTTCCGTTTTTTGAGCGGGTACACAAATGGTGGAGGCCGTGCTATTTATAGCCTTCGTCCGCCGACTCTCTCAGCATATTGTCTCTGACACAAGTGAGATTTTTGCTTCTATTTTTCACGTTAAACAATCTCCGGTCACAAGTTCTAACCACCACAAGTTAAGCTACACACCACAAGGCCTAACGACCTATTCTTCAACATCTCAGTCCACCTTATGCTTACATCACGTCTTAAATTGCTGCGACTGTACATAATCCACGAACATATTTAATTCTATCAAACTGCAATGAGGTCTAAGATAATTTTGTCGTACGTACCATAAACTAGTCTTATTAAAGTAGTTGGTGTGCGAAACATGGTCTTGTATGAGTGATATATAACCTGCAGAGTTTTTCAAGGCGAATAAGCTCAGTTTAGTTGAGTAACCTTAAACTGGTACCAGTGAAAATATGCCACGAATTATTAGTGTCGATCTATTCAATAAGATTGTGTCCTCTCTCGACAATGGACCACTGCTCATCTGAGCACCACATATATCACATATTTTCATATGATCGACGGGTTTTGATTGCTTTGGATCCTTTGACCCGGGTGCATGTAAGAGTTTCCAGAAACTAGGGGCCTTGTAGGAGAGGATGGTTGTAATAAAATACTCTCAGTGCTCGTGGAACCATACGTGAAGATGGAGTGCAATTTGGATGGTGTTCGCACCCAAAAAAAAAAAAAAAAAAAAAACCAATTTGGGTTATTATGGACAAGTAATAGATGGATGGATGAGAGTAGAGTTTGGTGAAATCAGCAATTGTTGATAAAAAAAAACAACAATCGACAACTAGATGAATAATAATATATACGGATATTTAAACTCTTTTCCATAAATATCAACAAATTGAAGAGCATAGCAATATTTTTGGATATTTAAGCTTTTTTAGATAAATGTTGACAACTTGAAGACCAATGACAACCAAGAAAGTAATTAACAACTAACATCAATTATCTGAGATGAAGTCATCAAGATTGATGTGTAACTGCCTAGTAGCAACATTTTCAGATATTTTAGCTTCTCGTGGATAAGTGATAATCGCAGGTACAATGAGGAAGTTATTCACATGAAGATAAGAAGTTGTGGTGACGTGAAAATATGAAAATGTTGCAATAATTGGTATTATGAGTCATAAGAATGGTGCCATTTGCAGTACCTCTTGTTGGCTATTTCTTCTTTACTTAGTATTGTCTGACCCTCAGTTACCCTTATTACTCGTCTCTTACGAGCAGGTCAAAGATTTCATTAAACTTTGTCATGTCGAACAAAAATCTCTGCGTAACCCTGGCTCTCGCCATTATCGATTCTTTGACTCGAGTGGGCTTCAGGGCCTAGGAGACATAAGGCTTATCCAGCATCATTTTGTTGACTATAATCTCAACAGCCTTCTCTTGGTCACTTTCTTCTTCTAAATTCTCTTTGCGATCATACAGCGCTGCATTTTGTTTATAATCTCTGTACGGCTTTTAATCTTTTTATTTACAAAGATTCTCCTACTATGTCACTGCAGTAGTTAACGAGAATAAATTCGTGAACTTTGCCCTGCGAATTACTCTTTTAGAATGAATTTGAGACCATTCTTAGCCATCTCAGATACTTCTTCTCTAGAAGAAAGAATGGGCAACGGTCCTTCATCTTCTGAAATTTGGCAATATACTAATCTACTGTCTCATTGTCGTACTCTTTCATGGTTGTGAGATCCGCCAGGGTTATTTCTGGAATTGGCAGGTAAACTTGAATATGGAACTTGTTCTCTATATTATCACAATTTTGAACAGAATTTGCCAGAAGTCCAATATACCAAGTGAAAGCCGTCTTTGACAACGATAAAGGGAACAGCCTTAATTTCATTCTATCGCCATTGTTAATGTCCCCACATTATGCCGCGAACTTGTTGATGTGTTTGACTATTGACTAGTCATCTTCTTTAGTAAAAACACTAAAATCCGGAACCCTGTATGTGGCATCCCAAAAATAACTCATGGCCATGTGTTTTACAAGTAGGAGTTTATTGATTTATGATTTCAAGATTTATGGCCAAGTGAATAAGAATGATAATGATCTGGTATTTATATAAGTGGATAATTATTTTGTTGGAAACGCGTCCTATGTCCATGTGAGACCAAGGATTTTATTTGATGAGGAAATTATGTTTTTGGCCATGAATTTTATAAGTCGGATTTTATTAAACTATGTTACAAAGTATTATGGCCATTTAAATTTGTAATTTGGTACCTTGTATAAGTGGGATTAAGATGGATTATCAAAAATAAATATGGGCCATTTAAGTTTGGACTTTAGGCCCAAGTGTGTTGGGCCTAAAGTGGGCCAAGAGGCCCGGCCCATAGAGCCCATGGGGTTGTTGACGCATGGAGGGGGGGAAGGAGCCGAATGGCCTCCTCCAAGTGTCTTCGGCAAGGGAGACACTTGTCTCCTTCTTGGGAACAAGTGTCCCCAATGCAAAATGAGGAGCATGCAAAGCAAACACTTGTCTTCCACCATAATCCCACCTGTCCTTTCTTTTTGCCATCTGTCCATTTTAAACTTATTGATTAATCAAAAACAAAGAAAAGGGGGAGGGGGTTTCGTACGAAGGCAGGGGAGACCGAGAGAGAGTTTGAGAGGAAACCAAACCAGAGAGAGAGAGAGTCGTGCGGGCAGCAAGGGAAAGAAAGGAAGGGGCCACCTCTCGCCGTGTCCGTGCATCGCCGTCCGTCGCCGCCGTGTCCCGTCGCCGTTGTGCTCGCTGTTTGCTCGGTCTAGAGGCAAGTGGGATCCTTGATCTACTCTTGCATGCTGTGCCTAGTGTGTGTGATTGAATGGTGATAAATTTTGGATGTCTAGGATGTGAAAAATTGAAGTTTTAAGAGTGGTGTTCTAGGCTAGTAAACTGTTCTTGAGAAAACAGCTCGACCTTGGATGTTCTAGTGACTTGCATGTGATGTTCGAGTTGAATTTTGGCTTTGACTTCTAAATGAAAGTTGTTAAGGACTTCTTGGAGTATAACATACTCAAATTTGGGATAAAACAAACAAGTATAAGTGGGTTAAATCGTTATTCTTTGGAAAGACTGGATCTGGAGATGTTGGTACCCACCTTTGATGAATACATGGACTGTAAGGCAAGCTTTTTGTTGAAATTTCACTTCAATTTCTTAACAAAAGATGTAAAGGACATACTGAGGTTTAACATATCAAAAATTTAGAGAAAACCAACAAGAATAGGTAGGTGAAATCGTGATCTTTCGGAGGTAGTTAGATCTGGGAATTTCGGTACTAGGAACAGAAGTTTTAACCGCCTATATTTAATTAACTAGGACGAATATGACTTTGATTCCTTCATGAAATATCTAGCTTAGGGTCTTGAGTACCTCATAGTCGAATTTCATAATTTTTGAAGGTCATTGGAATATTTAATCGGAAATGTTTCTAAAACCGTGTAATCTGACGTGTTCGGACTTGATCAGTTGTAATGCGTGGACCATATCATTTTGTATGAGGTTATTTCGGAAATGTGTTCTGCATGAAATATCTCTCTTCATTTCTTCCCTACAACATATTCAAATTTCGTAATTTTTGAAGTTCATTTGCCTATTTAACCAAAAATGTTTCAAAAACTGTGCAAGTTGAATTGTTAGAATAGTAGTGCTGTGATGCATGGTCTATACCGAATTGTATGAGGGTCTTTTGGTGTATCATTCTTCATGGAATATCTGCCTTTATGTCTTGACTATCACATGTTAGAATTTCATAATTTTTGAAGGTCATTTGGGTATTTAATTAAAATTTTTTCAAAAACTGTGCAAGCTGGATTGTGCTAATTTCAAAAGCTGTAATGCATGGACTATTCTGTTTTGTATGAGCCCCATGAATTATGTTATTTTAAGTGATTGAATCTTGCTGCACATGTGATGATATTTGGCATTACATATAAGATCAAAAGCTGAATTGACTTTGTTGTCATCACATCATGTGCCATGTTGATATTGAGACACAAATGTGAATATGAATTATGAAAATGAGGATACCGTCGGAGGTGTGAGCCGACGATGCCCTGGGAGTGTCAGGATGCCCGGGATGTGGGGGTGCCGGATGCCCGGTTGTATTACGATACATGCCCGGATATCCTCGGGAGTTTCGAGATGCCCGGTGGTATACGGTACGTAATTCCAGTGTGGCATCCCAAAATTCAAGGCAACCTCTAGATGTATTAAAGACTATGATTAGGTAATGAAATTGCCTTTGGTTTATGCTTTAGCCATTGATTTTCTTTTAAGACTGAGTGTTATGTGGATGGAAATGTATCTTGTGTTCATGGGTTATTAAAATTAGTAATATAAAATAATTTGATAAGAAGAATTTGTTCTTGGCTATGCACCTCATAGATTTGATTCCTATAGTTTAATGTTACAAGTTTTACGGCTATATGAAATTGTAAATTTGGAAATTGTAAAAGAGGGAATTAAGGTGAATTATTAAAAGTAAATATGGGCTACTCAAGTTTGGGTCTTAGGCCCAAGGGGGAATAGGCCTAAGATGGGCCAATTGGCTGGCCCATTAGAGCCATAAAAGGCTGCCGTCGACCAAGGAGAGGGGAGGAGGAATCGCCGGCCCATGGCTGGCCCAAGCCCAGCCGAAGATGGAGGCCCATCTTGCATGAAGAAGGCCATTTGTCCCTCCTAGCTGCCAAGTGTTCCTCATGCACATCCAATGATTTCTAATCATTGAGGGGAAGAAAAATTAAGGGAATTGATGGCCGGCTTAAGCGAGAAAGAGGGAGAGAGAGGGGTTCGTCCAAAGTGAGAGAGAGAGAGAGAGAGAGAGAGAGAGAGAGAGAGAGAGAGCTACCGAGAGAGTGAGGGAACCGAGAGAGAGGAGGAGAAGGCTGTGCGAGGAAGAAGCCGCTCGTCCGTTGCTCGTAGCCGCCCGTGCGTCCGTCGTTCGCCGCCGTTGTGCTCGCCGTAGCTCGATTTAGAGGCAAGTTGGGATCCTTTGATCTGCTCTTGCATGTTGTGTCTAGAATGTGCTATTGATGGGTGATGTATTTCGGATGTCTAGGGTGAAAAACCGAAGTTTTAAGAGTGTTGTTTTGAAAGTTGTAACCTGTTCTCCAGTAAACAGCTTAACCCAGAATGTTGTGATGACTTGCATGCGATGTTTGAGTCAGATTTTGGCTTTGACTTCTTCATGAAAGTTGTATATAACATCTTAAAGTATAACATACTAACATTTGAGACAAAAATGGCTGAGTTTTGAGGGGTTAAATCCTCCCTCTACAAAAATGTTAGATCTGAAGCTGTTTTGTTGACCTCTTGGTGATTTTGTGTGTTGCATGTAACTTTTTACTGAAAATTTTACTTCGACTTCTTCACGAAAGTTATAGAGAACATCTTGAAGACTAACATACTCAAATTTGGGGTAAAACGAACAAGTATAGCCTAGTCAAACGAATTTTCTTTTGGAGACGTTAGATCTGGAAATGTTGAACTGAACCCCAGTGACTTCGTGGACTATAAAGTGACTTTCCTTTAAAAATCTCACCTTGATTCCTTGATGAAAGTTGTAGTATACCTCTTGAGGAAAAACATATCAAAAATTCAGAGGAGAAGATGGAAGATAAGTAGGTGAAATCATGATTTTTGGGAGACGGCTAAACCTGGAATGTTCGGTACTAGGAACAGGGGCTTCGACCGTTCATAATTAATTATTTAGGACAAATCTGACTTCAGTGTCTTCATGAAAAATCTACTTTAGGGTCTTGACTACCACATATTTAAATTTCATGATTTTTGAAGGTCATTAGAATATTTAATCGGAAATATTTCAAAACCGAGTAATCTGACGTGTTCAGTTTAGTCAATCTCAAAGCATGGGTAATATCTTTTTGTATGAAGCTCTTTCGGCAAGGTGTTTTTCACGAAGTATCTTTCTGTATGTCTTCTCTGCAACATATTCAAATTTCAAAAACTGTGCAAGCTGTATTGATAGAATAGAAATGCTGTGATGCGTGATCTATATCAAATTGTATGAGGGTCTTTTGGTGCAGTGTTCTTCATGAAATATCTGCCATTATGTCTTGACTATCACATGTTCGAATTTTATAATTTTTAAAGACCATTCGGGTATTTAATGGAAATTTCTAAAACTGTGCAAGCTGGATTGTGCGAATTTCAAGTGCTGAAATTTATGATTATTTTGTTTTTGGATGAGCCCCATGAATCATACTGATAGAGGTGATTGAATCTTGCTGAGCATGTGATAATATTTGGCATTGCATATAGAATCAAATGCTGAATTTGACTTTGTTGCCATTACATCATGTGCCATGTTGATTGTGAGACATAAATTGGTGAATATGAATTATGATGAATGAGAAAACTGTTGGAGGAGGGTCGATAATGCCCTGGGAGTGTCAGGATGCCCGGGATGGGGGGTGCCGGATGCCCGGTTGTATTGAGGTACATGCCCGGATGTCCTCGGGAGTTTCGAGATGCCAAGAATGGTTGGGTGCCGGAAGCCTCGGAGGTTTGTGCTCGGGGAATGCCTCATGATGCCAGTTGGGATGCGAGATGCCCGGAATGTGGGGGTGCCGGATGCCTGGTGGTGTGTGCCAGAGGTTTCTAGCGATGCCAGGTTGGGGTGCGAGTGATAAAATGTGGGATGCAATTACTAGTCCCGGGAAAGAAAGATGTGGTGATCAAATTGAAAGATAAAAGTGGAAATTAAATCATGCACGTATGATATGGTGACATATGCATGACTATATGACATGATGATGATGAGTGCATGGTTGTATGTGCACCTATGGCATGATGTTACATGTATGACATGATGATGATGAGTGCATGGTTGTGTGTGCTCCTATGGCATGGTATATGTATGACATGATGGTGATGAGTACATGAGGATGTATGTACATGTGGTATGATGACGTATGCATGGCCGTAAGGTAAGTTATGCTTGGATGCATGAATGACATATATTATGCTATGATTGTTATGATTGTATTGTGTGATGCATTGAGTGGTTTATTGGATCTTTTACCTGCCGAGTGGCTGTACTAACCCCTTCGGGGACCAACATTTCAGATTAGAAAAATGCCGCTCCCTACTGTCACGTGGGGTACCTTCTATGGCCTCCCATCTGACGTGGAGGTAGAGTGTTCGAAGATCGACTGCGTTACTATCCCTGGTCTGACGTTTGTGCGAGTTCGAGTGCTGGTCATGTATGATGTGGGCCTGGCTGGGGGCCCGGTCATACAGGAGTTTTTGTCGGTCCACGTTCGTCGAGATGGAGTGTTTAGGGGGATGTTGCCACCACCACCGCCCGACGCGCCGGGATGGGTGTGACAGCCCGCGTGAGGAGTGGGAGTTGACACTTTTTGGACATAGCCGACACTTGTAGATGGAGGATGACACGCGATCGACATAGAGGGTCGAGTTGTCTCTTTTTGAGTTGTGGCCAAGTTTAGCCAAGAGTCTTGGCCTTCCTTTTGGTTGTACCGACCCGTGAAACCCATCTTGAAAAATATGTAAATAAAAGTGGCTCGGCTTTATCTTCCTATGATGCTTAGTGGTGTGCATTGTATCATGATTGTTGGAGGGAGAGTTGGTGATATTCAATTATGCTTCCGCTAATAAGTTGCGCTGGGATCGTTTAAAAAAAAAAAAAATCTATGAACTGCGATGCTTCTACTAAGAGATGTAACTAGTGTTCTTTAGGTATAGCGATAGGCACCTGTGGCGACCTTAGGTGTTTTGAGGTGCCACTTCCAGGGGGAATGCCTGGTGGTATGTCGGTACGTAATCCCGGAAGCCTAGGAGGTGTGTGCCGAGGGGATACCTCGTGATGCCAGTTGGGATACGAGATGCCCGAAATGTGGGGGTGCCGGATGCCTAGAGGTGTGTGCCGGAGTTTCCTCGCGATGCCAGGTTGGATGCGAGCGATAAATTGTGGGATGCAAACATTGGTCCCTAGAAAGAAAAAACTGATGAGATCCTTGTGAAAGATAAGAATTGAAAATAAATCATGTGAATGGGTGTATGCATATGGTATGATGCATGATCTGCTTATGAAAGTAAATTAATGCTATTTGATATTGAAAATGCGATCATGAAGGCATGAATGGATCTCATGGCAATGTATGCTTGATAGCATGGATGATATGAATCATGGTGGTATATGCACGATGGCATGGTGAGATATGCATGACTGCATGGTGGTATATGCACATATGGCATGGATATGCATGAACGCTTGATGATGAGTGCATGGTGGTATATGCACATATGGCATGGTGATATATGCATGGATGCTTGATGATGAGTGCATGATGGTATATGCACATATGGCATGATGACATATGCATGGCTACAAGGTAAGTTATGCTTGAATGCATGAATGATATGTGCTTTGTTATGATGCCTTGATTGTTCAGTTTGACACAATGAGTAGTTTGGTAGATCTTTACTGCTGAGTGGTTGTACTCACCCCTTTTGGGGATTAACATTTCAGACTAGATAAGATTCCTCTGCTGCCACTGCCACCAGTAGATGGATCAAGTGGTTGGATATGACCGCAAGGAGGAGGATAGCAAAGGAAGGAACTTTTGGACGCCGACACTGATCGATGGACTTTAAGTATACAACTGTTGGAGGAGATATCTGTCATCTTTTGAAGTATAGCCAAGTATAGAAAACCATGGCATTTTGATGTACCGATGAATGATGTCCATCTGGTTTAAGTAAATAAAAGTGTTCGGCTTTTACCTATAAATATTTAGTTGGTGTGCATCATTTTCTGGATATAGGGAAGGGAGTTGATGGATGTGCTTCCGCTATATAAATTGCGTAAGGGACCGATAAAAAAAAATGTAAACCCCCAGGTTGTATGGACCCGCTGCAATTGAAATGGTATCAGAGTGACATGTTATTAGGGAAAGCGAAAGGTAAGCGAACTATGGCGACCATAACGGATTGGGGGCCGTCGAGGGGTGCCACAATTGAATCTTCAAATTCCACGACCTAGTCTAGTCTTCCTCGGCTTCTCCTCACGCCTTGCCCTTTTCAATGCCAAATTCCGCAACATGCAAAGGGGCGACCTTGATTTTAAAACCCCTCCAGACACGGCAATCTCAGTCACGGTCGCTCTCGCTCGAGTACGAGACAGTGACAGACCATCAAGGTATGCCAGTTTTTCCGCACTGGCATCACTCTGGCTTCCTTGGAATTTTTACTCAATCAAGCTTGAAGTAGTCCCGAATCAAAGAAATCCATCAACGATCCACGAAGAAAGTGGAGAACACAGCAACGAAATTGCAGATCAACTCTTCCTATGTGTCTTTTGTCCTTGTAGTATTTTATTAATACGTCCATGATGGGGTGTGATTGGAACGCACTATTTGGTCTTGATATGCTACGATGGAAAGACACCGTTTGAAAGGGTATGAAGGGAGTTGTATAAAAGTCTTTTGTAGACAACCGTTGGCATGGTTGGCAAAACATACGCTCAGAAATTCCTCTCCTTTGTTTGTCCCATTTCGATCAAAAGAGAGAAGGCGTTCCATTTCACCTTGACAAGAACAATCGACATTTACGCTGTGGAAATCGGGTGCTTTCCCCATGATTGCATTCAGACCAACATGAAGTAATTTTGTTCGTGATTCATTCGCAATTCAACATACGTTCCGAGGTTAATTGTTGTTTGCACATTGGATAAAGGTAAGTCGTCTTCTGCCGACTTGAATTCCAACATTGGCATCAAAACCCGGTCGTGATTTCTGCCTTACTTTCATTGAATTTTCTTGTTTACCATTTGATATCGAGATCAACAACATGAAATCTACACTGTTTTGATGTTCATTGCTCAGAATTGTTATTTGAATCATTGAAAACGAACCGAAGCGAAGAACGAGTTCGGGGTCGCATACACCCGTACGATTTTGGCCATTTTTCGAAACATTTTTTTGGCCAAAATCAATTTTCAAATATACAGAGTGAAAGTACTCGTTGAGACTAGTCCAATGGTGGGTCGAGCGCCGCTAGAAGATGCCGGACGCGCTCACACGCGTGGCCAGAAGCCGCGGTGTGTGGGAGCCACGCGCTCAACGTGCTAGGAAAGCCAACGTGTGAACGTCATGCGTGTGTCAGCAAACTGACGTGTGCTGACGTCACAGATGACATCATCCAACGGTCGATAACTGCCGGATGACGTCATCGCTGGTGGCGCTTGGCCGCCAGCCCGTCGCCGGCCGGCGACCCGACTCAAGACCCGACCCATCCGAGACCCGACCCATTCGAGACCCAACCCGACCGTTGACCGGTCGCCGGTCGGACCGGTTGCCGATGGGACCGGTGGTATCGGTCGGACCAGCCTGGAGCCCTTTGGGCTCGCTAGTGCGTGCGCCACACGAGACGCACACTCAGGCGGTGCGTGGGGGCGCGAGATAGCTCCTATTGGAGCGTGGTCGGCGGCGTTTGGTTCATATGGGTGTTCTCTACACTGTAGTATAGTTATTTTGCATTTTTGAATTTTATAAATGTATGAAATTGTGTATGGATTAGGGTATAAATGCATAGTTTATTCATTTGTAGCTAGTATTTTATTATGTTTTAGGAAATATAGTAGCTAACCTATATGAAAATGATGTCATATATGCTGTGTAGAGCTTGGTTCAATGGTAGCATGTATATAGTTTGATATACTTGCAATTTTCTAGTTCCAAGAAAATTCGAACAATGGTAGGAAATCCTTATTTTTCCATTTCATATTGAATTGTGGTTTTGATTGTAGTTACAGCATGATTATTATTTGTACGTTGACTCACATCATGCTATGCTTTAGTGTTAATTGAAAAATATAGAAATTACATGAAGTCATGTAATTATTTTTCCTAGTGGGAGTTTGTAGGTTGGTAGAATTCGAAGGAGTTCTCACCTATAACTTAAAATTTGTGCAATTTAAACTAGTTAATGATAATAGAACAATCGTACATAGGAGCTAATTGGGAACATAGTGAACTTTCGTTTCCGTGTCTTTTGTTGAATTATCATTAATTTAGTTTGTCTTTACTGCAAATTAAATATGTGTGTTACTCTTAAAAATGTGTTAGTATTGATTCTGCGTTTATTATGTCAATGTGTTATAACAATTGATTATGGCTTCGGCATCCAAGACCATTGTGGTTGACCTCAATAAGGGCGAAAAGCTGAACGGTGATAATTATGATATTTGACACGGAAAGGTTTAGTGCATCCTTGAGGAGCAAGAGGTTTTGGAAACCTTCAACCACACCATGAATGAACCTGAGCATGGAACTTTAGCTCAACACAGGAGAGATCTAGAAGCTTATCAAGCTTGGAAAAAGAAGAATAGTATTGCTCGCATCACGTTGCTGAGCTGTATGCAAGATGATCTCATGTGTGAGTTTGAAAGTTATGATAAAGCTCAGACAATGTGGGTTGCCTTGAAAGATAAGTTTGGGGGTATATCTGCCACTAAACTGAGGAGACTCATCATCAAGTTTGACATATAGCGAAAACGCCTAAATGTAACGATGAGGCAGCATCTTCGGGAGATGTCGAATATGATTCGTGAGCTGAAGACGGCAGGTCACTCTCTTACTAATGAACAGAAAGTTCAAGCTGTTACAATGTCTCTTCCTGACAATTGGGAGCATATAAAGATCAATATGACGCATAATAAGAATATTGTCACTTTTGATGATATAGCACGTCATTGGGAATAACTCAAGAATTGAAGTGAAGGGTATCGGCACATGTAAATTAATTTTACGTGGTGGTTGAAGCCTATTCCTACATGATGTTCTCTGTGCTCCGGATATTCGACGAAACTTGGTCTTCGTAATTGTTCTTCTTAGCCTAGGTTATGTATTGAATTTTCATGGTGATTGTGTTGACATTTTGTATAGAATAGTTTATTATGGTTCAGGTCATGTATCGAATGGTTTTATGGTGTTAGACATTGATTATGATTAGTACAATATTAATGTCGATGGTTGTTTTTTTTTTTTAATTGCATCTTCTAGTAATGTTGAAATTGATGCAAGTACTTGGCATGCTAGATTAGGTCACATTGGGTTGTAAAGAATGCAAAGATTAGCTAGAGAAGGCCTTTTAGGGTCACTCACTAATGTTAATCTACCCGTATGTGAACATTATCTAGCGGGAAAAGCAACTAGAAAACCATTGCTGAGCTGTATGCAATATGATCTCATGTGTGAGTTCGAAAGTTATGATAAAGCTCAGACAATGTGGGTTACCTTGAAAGATAAGTTTGGGGGTACATCTGCCACTAAGCAGAGGAGACTCATCATCAAGTTTGACATGTACCGAAAACACTTAAATGTAACGATGAGACAGCGTCTTCGGGAGATGTTAAATATGATTCGTGAGCTGAAGTCGGCAGGTCACTCCCTTACTGATGACAGCAAGTTCAAGCTGTTATAAGGTCTCTTCCTGACAATTGGGAGCATATGAAGATCAATATGACACATAATGAGAATATTGTCACTTTTGATGATATAACGCGTCATTTCGAATTAGAGGATGAGCGCCTAGAGGCTGCGAGATCTTCTACCCATGCTTATGTTGCTTAATCGAGTTCACGCAAAGTTTTGGGCTTAAAGCGTAAAAGGAATTCTCAATTCAACAATAAAGGAAATAAGACTAATCAGGCACCTAAGAAGGCTAAGACCTTCCAACGCAAGAAGCGTGGTGGGAAGAAGGACAAGGCCAAGATGAAGTGCTACAATTGTGGCAAGATGGGTCACTTTGCTCATGAATGCACTGAGCCGAAAGAGGTACCCTATCACTCTATTACTTTGAGTAATGCTTTTGTTTCTAGCACTGTAATGTATGTTGAATCTCATCCAATGTGGACTGTAGACTTAGGAGCAACAGACCATGTAGCTAGAGACCGAGAAGTATTTGTGGAGTATCGTCGGATATAGCCTAGAAGAAGATGGATATATGTTGGGAATAACTCAAGAATTGAAGTGAATGGTATCGACACATGTAAATTAATTTTACGTGGTGGTCGAAGTCTATTCCTACATGATATCCTCTATGCTCCGGATATTCGACAAAACTTAGTCTTCGTAGTTGTTCTTCTTAGTCTAGGTTATATATTGAATTTTCATGGTGATTGTGTTGACATTTTGTATGGAACAATTTATTATGGTTCAGGTCATGTATTAAATGGTTTTATGGTGTTAGACATTGACTATGATTAGTACAATATTAATGTCAATGGTTGTTTTTTCTTTAATTGCATCTTCTAGTAATGTTGAAATTGATGCAAGTACTTGGCATCCTAGATTAGGTCACATTGGGTTGCAAAGAATGCAAAGATTAGCTAGAGAAGGCCTTTTAGGGTCACTCACTAATGTTAATCTATCCGTATGTGAACATTGTCTAGCGGGAAAAGCAACTAGAAAACCATTCGGTAAAGGGACTAGAGCCGAATTTCCATTGCAATTCATTCATTCTGACATTTGTGGTCCTTTAAATGTGAGGGCGAGGCATGAAGCCTCATATTTCATCACTTTCATAGATGAGTTCACACGTTTCGGTTATATCTTTCTGATCTCCCATAAGTTAGAAGCATTAGACTGCTTTAAACGATGGTAGAGAATCAGCCAAACAAAACAATAAAGGCATTGAGAACCGATCGCGGACGTGAGTATCTATCGGAGCAATTCAAGGCTCTTTGTGATAAAAATGGAATTGTAAGACAATTGACTATTCCTGGTACTCCACAACAAAATGGGGTAGCTGAGAGAAGGAATAGAACCCTATTGGAAATGGCTAGGTCTATGATGGCGCGAATAAATTTACCCATCTTCTATTGGGGAGATGCATTATTGACTGCTGCCTATGTACTTAACTGAGTGCCCTCAAAATCGGTCACTTCCACCCCTTATGAATTATGGAATGGTAGGAAACCAGACTTAAGTAGTCTACGTCCATGGGGATGTGTAGCTTATATTCATGACTCTTCCCATAAATATGACAAATTAGGTCTTAGAGAGAAGAAATGTATCTTTATAAGATATTCTAAACACTCCATAGGATTCTTCCCATAAATATGGCAAATTAGGTCCTAGAGGAAAGAAATGTATCTTTTTAAGATATTCTAAAACTCCAAAGGGTACGTGTTCATAGGTGAACAAGCTGATGGAAGTGTGATCGAAATGGAGTCATGAGATGTCACGTTCTTAGAGAAAGATTTTCCTAGTAGAGGTGAGATTGATAAAGACTTCCAATTATATGAGATGGAAGATCCAAATAACACACCCACTAATGTTATAGAGGGAAATGAAGATTTACCTCAACACACAAGATCAAGTGGAAGTGTTGCATCGCCTGACGAATTGAATTCAAGAGAAATTCAACTGCGTAAAGTAATCGTAAAAGTATTCCCCGTCGTCATTTTGAGATTGAAGGGGAAGCATTTATGATTGCTCAGAAAGACGATGCCAAGCCTAAGACTATTCAAGAGGCTCTCTCATCCTCTGATAAGGAAGAATGGAGAAAAGCTTTGGAAGATGAAATGGAGTCAATGATGGCAAATCATGTCTGGGACTTGGTTGATCTACCACCCAATCGTAAGGCCATTGGAAACAAATGGGTCTTTAAGATTAAGCAAAGGGCGGATGGATCCATTGAAAAGCATAAGGCTTGTCTTGTGGCGAAATGTTATACTCAACAAGAGGGTATAGACTATGAGGAAACCTTTTCACCAGTTGTAAGGTTTGCCTCAATACGCCTTATTCTAACCATCGTTGCACGGTTGGACCTTGAATTACATCACATGGATGTAAAGACGGCATTTCTCAATGGAGAATTACATGAGGAAATCTATATGAAACAACCTATAGGTTTCATAGCTAAAGGTCAAGAGTATAAAGTCTGCAAACTTCATCGCTCAACATATGGCCTTAAGCAATCATCTAGACAGTGGTATCTTCGTTTTCATCGAGGCATAATAACTTTTGGTTTCATGATGATCGAAGAAGATCACTTTGTATATTTTAAACGGTCCAAAGATAAATTTGTGATTTTATCACTTTATGTGGATGATATTCTATTGGCTGGAAATGACAAGGTTTTGGTTATCGCCATAAAAGAATGGTTGTCCTCTAATTTTGAAATGAATGACATGGGAGAAGCTGCATATATATTACGAGCTAAGATCGAAAGAGATCGATCAAGGAAACTCCTTACTTTATCACAAGAGTCTTATATTATGAAGATTCTTGAACGTTTCAATATGTAGCACTGTAATCCCATTGATACCCTTGTCATGCAAGGTGAAAGCCTAAGTACTGAGATGTATCCTAAGACTCCAGAAGAAATTAAAGTAATGGAAACTATTCCTTATGCTAGTGCGGTCGGAAGTTTGATGTATGCTCGACCGAACATATGTTATGCCGTGGGATTGGTGAGCCGATATCAATCAAATCCAGCACACTGGAAAGTAGTGAAGAGGATCCTGAGATACTTGAAGGGCACCATGAACTATCGACTTTGTTACCAAGGGAATGATTTACGCTTATTAGGCTATTCAGATGCTGATTGGGGTGGAGACCTGGATGAGCATAAATCGACTTCTGGATATGCGTTCTTGCTCAATGGAGGTGCGATTTCTTGGAACAGCAAGAAACAGACATGCACAGCCTTGTCTACTATGGAGGCAGAATTTATTGCATGTTCTGCCACAGTGCAAGAAACAGTATGGCTAAAACGTTTCTTGGAAATTTTAGTCACTGTCACTAAGGTTCCAAGACCAGTGATAGTTTATTGCGATAGTCAAGCAGCCATTGCCTATGTAAAAGATCCCAAGTATCATGGAATGACGAAGCACATTGACATAAATAACAACTTCATAAGAGATATAATAGCGCAGAAAGAAGTGATCCTACAATACATTTCAACCAATAGAATGGTTGCTGATCCATTTACGAAGGCTGTTCCTAGAGACATATTCTTGACCCACAAGATGTCACTAGGATTACGTAGAATGTGATATGTGTTATTGTAGAGGATCATTGGTTTATGTATATGTGGGCATATGTATTGTACTTGTTTATTTATTAATGACTTGAAGTTTTATCAATAAGTACAAATACATTATGAGACTAGCACATACACACATATATTATTGAAAAGTATGTCAGTATGCAATGATTGGCTCACTCGCACGAGCAATCACCGCAAGTGCTATAGTTAGCACGTTGAGATGAGACGTTATGTACAAATGAATGCTGAAGAGCAAGTTTAGTACATAAAATAAGATATCGCCTTGATTGGAGTCAAGATGAGGTCTGTAATTTGTTTATAATAAGATCGAACATGATAGTCCTACAATCGTGTATGCCTGAAAAATGCCGGATGCAAGTATTTAATTTCATACTATAGAAAGCGTGCTGATATAGCACTCGAGCTAAACATGAGTACGTGAGAAGCACGTGACTATGTTTAGGCTAAGATATGTATAGTGGATATATTTGATGAATGACATACGCTCTTATAGAAAGAGAAACCCATTATAGCATGTAATTCATACTACATGTGCATTGTACGACCGACAAGGGAAGGTGAGTAAAATTATCCTTATTTACTCATCGTGTGAGCCCTTGAGGTAATTTATAATTTACCTCATTTTGTGCCATATGTTACTTCTGACTATGTTCTTGAAGTGAAAGATCAATGTTGCTACTTTAACATGTTATCGGCGGTCATGAATGGATATGGCATTATGGGACGTGTTTAGGAAAGCAGTTGTTCTAAAATGGAGAGAGACATGAGTGAGAAGGAAGACTATTGTTGTTTTACATCTATCACATGTATTTACTGGTCGACCAATTATATCGCCCTCTGTGGTTGCGGATATAATTGTAAATACATGGTGTTTTTGAGAATATTTTGATGTAACAAAATATGTTTGGGACACTGTGAGACATGGATTGTTTTTTTCTTTTTAGGGTTATAACCATTATGTCATCCATAACAGGTCCATAATTTGAGCTCCCAAGTGCAGGTGTACTCACTGATTGCACAGCTTACTTGCCAGTATGAATTGTTTTATAAAGTTGATGAATGTTGAATGCCTTTTATTCTTGATAGAGTGCTATTAAGCCCATCATATCCGAGTGAGAGATGTAGTATTTTATTAATACGTCCATGATGGAGTGCGATTGGAACACACCATTTGGTCTTGGTATGCTACGATGGAAAGACATCTTTTAAAAGGGTATGAAGGGAGTTGTATAAAAGTCTTTTGTAGACAACCGTTGGCATGGTTGGCAAAACATACGCTCGGAAATTCCTCTCATTTGTTTGTCCCATTTCCATCAAAAGAGATAAGGCGTTCCATTTCACATTTACAAGAACAATCAGCATTTACGCTGTGGAAATCGGGTGCTTTCCTCGTGACTGCATTCAGACCAATGTGAAGTAATTTTATTCGTGATTCATCCACAATTCAACGTTCATTCCGGGGTTAATTGTTGTTTACGCATCGGATAAAGGTAAGTCGTCTTCCACCGACTTGAATTCCAACAGTCCTCATACCAAACCAAACATGTTGTATATATATGCACTAAACTCAGCTAAGTGGCCTCACTCTCCATCTAATCTCCATCTTCAATTGAGAGAGAGAGAGATGGGAGATTGCTTCTCTAGCAGATCATCAGCTAAAGGGTTGATGAATTACGTACGTGTGGTCCATCTGAATGGCTGCTTGGAGTACTTTGAGCCTCCTGTCACGGTCGGCCAAGTCACTGGCAATGGCAATAAGCTCTCCAGCAGGGCCTTCCTCTGCACGGCTTCACAGCTTCTCTCCACCACAACATGCTCCAAGTCCAATCTTTTGAGGCCCGGCAAGGCCTTCGAGGCGGGCCACCTCTATTTCCTCTTGGCCTTCTCAGCCCTCCAAGCCGATGTCTCCCCCCATGAATTTGGTGGTCCTGTTCGAGAAGCTCAGCGTGCAGGCCAACCGTGTGCAGCGTGTGCCGATAGCCGACCCTCCTAAGACTAGTCTTCAGAGAGGCTTTATGTCTTGAGCCCGATGTGCAGCTTGCCGGTGGAGCTACGCTCCGAGCCCCAGCAGGACCAATTCTTCTTGCCCGAGCAGGAGTCCTATTCGGCCTCTCAAGACCGAGAGGGACACCATAGCGTACGGTGCGTAGAGTTCATTACGGAAAGCAAGCAATCGAACAATTTACGTGGTTCGGTCATAGTGATCTACATCCATAGGTAGAGAAACGATGAATCCCACTAAAGATCAAGCGATACAATGTAAATTATAATCACTCTCAAGTCACTCAAACACTTTCAATGTTTCCCAAACCTCAATTATACTCAATAATTCACGCAGTGTTTAACTCTACAATTCCTCATGAAATAATCTTTCAATCTCACAAAAAAATTACACAAATCCTAACAACAAGATTTAATTGGCTTCAACACATAAAAGCTCTTGGTGTAATTGCACGAACAAGAACAACGAGCTCACTTTCAAGCACTCAATATATTGTGCTTCAAGACTCTAGGATATCTTTAGGGCGTAATTCAAAAGCAAAAGCTCTCCTTTTGATAATCTTCACAAAGAACATCCACTTCTTTTATATAGACAAGAATTGGATCCAAAATAGGAAATCTCCTTTTAGAAAACCTTCTCAAATTAGGAAAACAATTCAATTAGGAAATCTATTCAAAATATGATACCTATTTGAGTTAGGAAACTTTTTCTGTTTAGACTCAAACTCAAGATCTATTTAACAATCTCTACCTTGACTCGACAATTAAGCCAAGTCACAATTGCTTCATAAAAATTCAAACTCTGTTACTACTCTCACGCAACCCCTAATGAACTCAATCGCAACAAATATTTTTTAAGTCCAAGCTACACTTGAACTTCGCCATAACGGTTCTCATCAGAAAGGATAAATCAAGAGATATATTTAACAAGCTAGTGATGCCTAGTCGTGGAGAACAAATTTGGACCCAGTAAAGGATAAATCGTTCAATAGGAGGAGTGAATTGGGCAGGAGCAACATTCGGAGATGGTGAAGTGATTGTAGTTTCTAGTATTAATTAGATGCAAGCAAGAGTAAAGATTAAGTTTACAATAACCATGCTCCATAGGCTGGGGTGGCATATACTAATTCACGCTTCTTCTAAATGTTCAATTTTGCTTGTCCGGAGTTGGCTAATCGCCATCACTTGATTCGTCACGAATCAATCGCTTCTTGCCCAAGTTCCCTGGAAAAACCGAGTTAAACTATGACCTCGGGTGATCTCCTGTTACAATTACATTTCATACACGGTCTGTAGGAAGAGAATCAGTTTCTGAATATCTTCGAATGGTGATGAATGATAGACAATATGAAAATGATCAGATATGGATCTTTCCATTGTTGTATTCGCACTTGAATCCGGAGACTTGTTTAGGGAGTTGAATCAGCAAAGACTCTGCCAATCACTGCTCAAAGCCACACTCATTCTTTCCAGCAAGCCTCCTGCTGAGGGGATAATCTCATTGTTACAATCGAAGGAAACCTTCAATCATTCCATAAACAAAGAAGTCTGGAGCGGCTTTGCTGTGTATGTATATCATATTTTCCATTAAGAACAAATTCATGATCACTAAAAGTCATTTTTGAGCCCTTAACTTGTAAGAACATCGACATATGCACGAATTATGTACTTCGAGGCAATATACCAGAGAATCCAGTCTCATTCCTAAGCTTAGCTATCAAATGGAACATGAATTGGTGCTGAAGGCACCGATTTTTCAATAGGCGAGCAATCCCACCCGTTTTCCTTGTCGTAAGACACGGTGAAATGCTTCGGAACCCACATTTCTTCTCTCGAATCTCTTTCCCTTTTGAGCTTCCTCTGCTCTTCTTCTATAGCTTTCTTCGCTTCTCTTGCCTTGTCCCAGTCTTTGCTCAGAGTCCCTCTGCTAACTTCGCTCCAGACCACGGCCGATTCGCTCCACAAAACACCCTAAGAAAGGTTGCTCGACACAATCAGAAACGCACTTAAACCCATATGACAAATTGAAAACATTAATGTTAAATAGAATCACAAATTCATGCTCATTTAACTGTAGAGTATCCTGATAGTCGTCAAAAACGGGTTTCGAGCATAGAGATATGGTGGTAAGGTTTCAATTACCTTTGAGTCTTTAACTTGAGGAGTCTTTAACCCAGACATTATCTCCGCGGCATTGTATATCACTTTTTGTTTCCCATTGCTGACGTCCCTTACTGTCACGGTACTATCCCAGTGACCATCAACTTCATATAATGTCTTCGAGGATGATAGATCGATAATCTTCCCTTTGATTGTTCTGCGGTTCCTGCTGATCAAGGAAGGGCCTCGGTAACACAACTCAGCTCCAAGGCCCGTTCCTTGGCAAGTGATCCTGACATTGCCGACCCAATCAACTCCAGGCACAGGCAAGAACCTGATCAAGAGCTTCGGTGAGTTCATCACATAAGTCTCTCCTAAACGGAGGAGCTTAAGTTGCCTCTTTCCATGCACCTCTGTTTCCACCGACGTACCTAAATCACATTTTAACCCCGAGATTAACAAAGCTATTAGAGTCTGTTTTAGTCTCAGGATTGGTAGAACTGTAATCAAAGAATGGTGAAATGCCTGGCATTCATTTGCCTCAAGCGGCATCATACAAGCAGTTCAGAGATCAAGTAACAGTATCAAGAAGCAGAAAGTGAAGATCAAGAGCACCATACTGTAAAATCTAGTGACAGGATGTTGACACCAGATCATCTCAAGCTCTCCTCTATCATCTGTTGCATGAAGAGCAGAGACTGGTGGGTGATGTGAAACCTGCGAGCGAAGAAGCTCAAATCATCAATCAGCTGTGACATTGACAAGTTACCAGACTAATCGGGAGAAGTATGGGTTTATTGAAGACAAATCTGATGAAAACAACAGACTTCGCACTATGTTTTTTCCTTGCAAACCATGCGAAAACAGCTTTAGATGAACGTTGGGGAAGAAACCGAGTCACCTGTTCAAGAAGAACATTGAGGTTTCCCCTGGAAACATGGTGGGTCTCGCCCAGAATGGGGTTGTAAGGGGCGACACCAAAGATCAAAGGCCGCATGATCGAGATGCTCCACCCCACGACTGAAGTCAGTCTCTCCAGCGGGCTCTCAGCCCTGCAGCACCGGCTCAACATGTCGTCTCTGGTGCAACAGCAGCTCGCCGAAACATTGGAGCTGTGACTTAGGAATGTTGAAGAGAGGAGGCAGCTGCAATTGATAAGAACACACAACATTAACAATGTCTTGTCCCAACTGACTAAAAGTGTAGTTTTAGCGAAATTCATCGGTGTCCGTTGACCGAGTGCAATTCCTATTACGTTCCGCGACAATCATGTTTCATCGATGCCTTCAAAACGGAAGGGGACTATTGAATGAAATCATCTAGTGACTTGATACAACCTCAACCATAGTCATGTAGATTCAGCCAAAATTCATTCTAGAGATGCTTCTAACGTCGATGGTACACAAGCCTGAGAACAATTTTCACGGCAATTACAAAAACACAACAGAGAGTTCTAAAGTTTCGGCATCGAGCTGCTGCTATTCCGCAGTCTTCTATATGGAGAGGCCATGACTTTTCATGTTCAAAACGATCACGAAGTTTGTCGTCAATAGGATGATGTTGGTACAGGAGAGTCAAAGGACTTGGCAGATACTTGAAGCCGTTCTCGTGAGTTGAACACCTATATATTTTAATCGAGAAAAACTTGCGTATTGAAATCCAACCCTTAAAACTTTTTTTAAAAAAAGGATGTTATTTCAAATTGAATTTTATTTCTCTAAACGTTATTGTCTAACAAGAAATCAAGACTACATAAGTTAATCGATATAAATCTGATGTAATCCCATCAAATTGTGCATATAAATCGTATTTGACATGCTGAATTATGTGACTAAAAAATGGGTGGCAAAGTAAGTAAATTGAGGTAATTTCACTCAAGTAACGGATATTTTGTGTGTTTGTTTCACAAAAAATATTTAATTTGAAAAAAATATTCCTAAAAATGATTGATCGCACTACTTACAAAAAAAAGTTACCGAAAAATATTTTCATCATTTACAATAATATTTACACATAAATTATTATCAATAATGAAAATATCTTTTATTAATTGATTATTTCAAAAATTAATTTTAAAAAAAAAAATTTTAATTGTTTATTTTCATGAAACAAACCAACCTTTATTTGAAAGAAAAGATTATTTTCGTGAACAATTTAAAATATACAAGCAACGAAAGTCTTATTGAAAATAACGCTCGTATAATTTTATTAAGAGAGATGGAATCATTATTTATCTTAAATCTCAATTCCATGCGGCCCTTTTCTTTAGCAGAGGACGCGTAGGGTGCGGTGAGATATTATTTGCATGCACAGGATCCGCGCATCTGACCCGTTCATCTGAAGGTGGACTTGCCTGGAAGTTTGTGAGATCCGATCGAGGCCGTACATTCCTCAAGAGACCAAGGATGCGTTGTAGGAGATTCGGTGCTCTATAATCCTCCTGCGACTCGCTGTCGAACGATAGTGGCGCCGTTAGAACTGCCGTCCTCGCGACGTATCCCTGGTTGTCCTGCACAATTACAAGCTTTTTAGCTCGAGATTTACCCATATTGAGAAAAATACCAAACTTTCTTTCCAATTCTACTCTAATGGCAGAAATAAAGAAATTTGGTTGATTCCACCCAAATTAACACTAAATTGACGAACGAAAAATAGAAAAAATTTCAATGATAGGTTTAGAGTTGACTTTCGTCCTAACTGATCAGTGTTGGCCTCATCAAAACAAATTTAAAATTTAAAATTTTAGAAATAAAAAAAATTGCTAGTTATTGATTTTGTTCTTAAAAAAAAAAATTCCAACAAGTTGTCGGTAAATTGAGATACTTTAAGACCAGATATAAAATCCGGACTGGTTAATTTACTTTTTGTCTTGACTTTTTTTTGCTCAAGATAAGGAGCAGGTGGGAAAGCAACTTGGACAGGGTCTGCACAAATTACATAAAAATCCTCATAAACGTGCTCTTGTCACCCATATAATCAGTATGAATTGAATTTAAATTAATCAAAAGATAAAGCGCGCGGCTGCAAATTCTGAATAGATGAGGGAGAACCAAAGCGAGAAAGCTTTTCCCAATAAAAAAGAAAATTTGGGATTGGCAACTTTTAGCAAAATACGAATCCATTTAGCACGGCACGTGAAATTAAATTATTGTCAATGATTAACTTAAATAGGAAGTAATTGATTCATTGAATTATTTTCCTCCACCAATTATAAGGGACCAAAAGATGAAATAAAGAATTTGCGGACATCTTCCTTCATATCGTATTTTACTTCTTCGATGGTTCCAAGAAAGACATTTGAAGTGTTCAATGCGGCCATGTTAGACGTGTCATTTGGCACTAGCATCTTGCCGTTAATTAGTCACGTCTATCAAACCGTACAAGATAAATGCTCAAAACAAAATCTCACATCAAAAAATTTCAAATAGTTAAAAATTAAAATATTCGAAGAAATGGTTGAGGATAGTGCCGAGGCGAGTAAAGGGCGGGTTTGCGAAATCGCCCCCTCAAAGCAAAGCGATGAACTGTGCATATATAGTTTCGTTATGTAACTCGATAGATAAATATTTTTTATTTCCAAATTATACTCATCACGAGAAAATTCAATGTATTGAAAATCATAATAGGTATGCCGACATTGAGAGATCAAAATTGATTTCCAAGATTCAAAAATTCATTTCTCAAAAATTTCAAGAATGTGCAAAGTGTGGGCGAGCAAAATCATGAGATTCTCAACCACTAAGGTCTTCATATGAGGAGGAGTTGGTGGAGGATTTAAATCCCCACCTTCTCAAGGAATTGGGATGGTGACAATTTAGTTTTCAGAGTGGATTTTTGACTCCCATACCATACAAGAAAATATGGCAAAAGTTTAATAGTGAAAATTAGAATAAGAATAAAGTAGGACTGAAAAAAAAAAAATATGGGATTCTCCACCATGTCAACCAGGCCTCACTTCCCAATTTAATACACGCGACACCAAATCATAAACCACGAAAATTTCAAAGAAAAACTGAAGAGAAAATTATCTTTTTTTTTTGGGGGGTGAGGGGTGGGGGGAGGTCACAACTAGTTCTAAGCTTATCTTTTCCCCTTTTTTAAACACAAATTACGCTCCTTAGATTCCAAAGTAAGGAAAAAAGGAGCTGAGAGGGCTCGTAATGAGTTATTTTCCTTAAAGAGAGTTTAGGGGACGTTGAAATAAGTCATTTTTCTTTGTCGAGATTCAATAAAAAAAGAAAAAACATGCATGGTACCCGGAATGATGATAAAAATAGAATTTTGGGTCACGATCAAGACCGACCCAGTCAAAGGGACTACGAGAAAGAAATTTAGGAATCAAATCCAACGGGGGCTTTTCACGGTGCGCGTCCGCAATGATATTCGTCTCTTTCTTAAAGCAGAAGAAATACAAAAAGGGAGATACGAATGGTCCGGGGCGGAAGAGATTTTGACTTTCCCGACTCGTGAAGATTTCAAAATAAAAGAGAAGTAAAAAGATCATAAACAAAGCATAATTTGTCGTCGCCGGCAAAAAAGACAATCGAACGCGTACCGGCGACAGCATGATATGTCTCCGACCAAAACGAAACCTAAAACGTTTGCTGAACTCAGAGAGAGAGAGAGAGAGAGAGAGTACCATGGGAAGTGAGTGAGGATGGGCCTCGGCGGCTGCAGAGAGGGAAGAGAAGGCCTCGAAGAAGAAGAAGAAGGGCGGCGAGTCTGGTCTTGTGGGGGGGGGGAAGGGGAACAACGACAACGATGAAGGATGGTGAAAGGAAGACACCTGTTTTATAGGCTTCCCCAGCGAGCGGACGCGAGAGTGAGAGCAAGAGGGAAAGGGTCCAAGGAAAGCTGTCGACTTCGGGGTGGGAGGGCGTTGGGGTTGGGGGTAAAAGGGGAAAGGAGGAGGATTTGGGGGAGCTGGGAGGGGGTTGGTTTGGCGCATGGTGGGTTAGCCGCTTTCCTTGCTCCAACTCTCTTTTAGTGTTTTTTTTCTTCGGTATGTAATCTTGATATGGAGTAATTCAATATGGAGTTGACTTGTGGTTGAGTACAGTGCCGTAAGGCGTGTCAACTCAACTGTGGGCTTTTCATCCACCCTCACTCACCCCAAGCGCGGGAGGCTACTATATATGCCTACCCGATGATAACCAGAATTGATGTCCTGACGTGGTGTCTACCTTCATTACTATAAGGCCCCCTAATTCCCTGTCTATCTTTTTCTTCCCGACAGAGAGGGAATATGAGGACAGCACAAGGTCTCCCACCCCAGGGCGGAGCTCCCGCCTGTTTCCTCCACGAGCCTTTTAAGAACTTGCTCAAGTCCAAGCCGCTTTCCTTGTTCCAACTCTCTTTTAGTGTTTTTTTTCTTCGGTATGTAATCTTAATATGGAGTAATTCAATATTCTAGGCATGCAAAGGCGTTCAGCGCAGTGAGAAGTATGAAATTTCCCTTAATTGATTCATGGCATCTTGTTCTTTTTTTTTTTAATTATTATTATTTTATATATTCTACTATAACTCTCGATTCACTAGCCTACCTTTTCACAAAGCACGAGAGTTGAATCCCACATTTGAAACTAAACATCCTCACCTTAGCTCTTGAAAATGTGGGCATTCGAACTCTCCATATCTTTGCAGTGCACGGGAGTTGAAACTCACATATGAAACTAAACGTCCTCACCCCAGTCCCTGAGAAGATGGAGATTTAAACTCTCCACCTCTCTTTCCCATGTGGGAATAATGGCCACCGGACATCTTATTAATGACATCTTTAAAGCAAAAATCTGCCCCAAAATCTCACTAGCTCCTCCTAGAAAGTGCTAAAAGATTCCTCCACATGTCCTCGGATCTTTTTATTATTCTTTTGATTTTGCATCACAACCTCTTTTGTTTATTGTGATTAATTATTTGGACTGAAAATCATTTGACTATGTTGGCCTAGACAACAAGAGGGTTTTGCCCATCTCCTTATAATCTTAAGTTCAAGTCTTTGAAAATACTCCATGACTAAATCCTAAATGCATTAGGCCGAGCGCATCATCTGAGAAGATAAACCAATTGAAGTGTGAGAAAAGTTGACTCAAGAATCACTTAAAAGAAATATTATCCGAATATAATATGAACACGTCTTGATGCGATGGGATTTGATTTGGAGCCTAATATCCTCAAAATAACCCTAATTTTAGGTCAAATTTCAATTCATAGCAAAAATTGTATCTCATATAAAGAAACCCCAACTTTAGATTTAGTCCTAATTCTACTCTAAACTTTGTTTTTTGTCTCATAAAAACCATCAACTTTTACTCAAGTCTCAAATCTACCTCCATAAACCTTCCATCCAAATTTCTCTTAACAACTAAGGGATGGAAAACTCTCGAGCTCAAACTGTTTGAGCATTTTGGGCCGAGTGTCTCAAGCATAGGCTCTCTGATTGAGAGATAAGGAAGATTCCCAAGTACAAAATATTGAAGATTGAGTGTAAAATTGAAAATCAAGGAGCGAGATGGAATGAATACTCTCTTAAGAGTAAAGGCTTTGAAGAAAGTCAACCCTAATTGCTTCAATTTTTACCTGAATTTTAGATTCAATAAAATGTTATTTAGGCTAACATGAAAAGCCATCTCGAAAAGAAGCTTTCTTGGATATGAAATATGGGGGAAAAAGTGGTGCAATGATGTGGAAATGTCATATCACTAAATGCGATTTTGGACGAAGGGTCAACAAAAGCATTAGGACTAAAGTAAAAGTTGGTTATTTCTTATGACACAAAAGAGTTTTAGAGTAGAATTGAGACTAGACCTAAAGTTGGTGGTTTTAGGATAGAATTGGGATCAAGCCAAAAGTTAGTGATTTTTTACGGCAAGTGCACCCAAAATGCGCAGTGCGTAAATTCATAAAGATGTTCCAAGATCTCTGGTGACTTTGCTACAACTAGAGCTGGCAAAATGGGTCATAAACCCATATTATGACCCATTTTTAGTTAAATGGGTCATATATGGGTCAAGTGAAAGTTAAATATGGATAAAAAATGGGTTTGAGAAAATAAAGCACAAAAAGAAATGGGTCTAAATTGGTTATTACTAATAACCCATTTTGAACTCATGGGCCATGGCCTTCTTTAATTTTATAAAATGTTTCTTTTATACAAAATTGAAATTATAATTATTTTTTCTATTTCAATTATTTTTTCTTTTTTCCTTTTTTTTTCTTTCTTTTTCTTCATCCCTAAGCCAATGGCTGGCAGGGCGACGGTTGGCCACTGACCGGCAACAGGCTAGGCGAGGCTCGAGCTCGCCGACATCGAGCCTCACTAGGAGGTCGTTGGCATCGGGCAAGGCTCAAGCCTTGTCGGATCTGGCGGGACTCGAGCTCGTTGGTGTTGGGTAAGGCCTCGGCCTCGCCGGATCGGCGAGATCGAGCCTCGGCCGATGCCGGCGAGCTCGATCTTGCTATATCCGGTGAGGCTTGGCCTCGCCGACGATTGGCGAGGCTCGAGCTCGCCGACGAATGGTGAGACTCGAGCTCGGGTGGTGCCTCGACCTTCGCTAGATCGGAGAGATCGGGCCTCGCCCGACGTCGGCAAGCTCGATCTCACCAGATCTAGTGAGGCTCGGCCTTGCCGATGACGGGCGAGGCTCGAGCTCGCTAGCGTCGGGCGGCGCCTCGGCCTCACCGGATCGGCGAGATCGAGCCTTGCCCGACGCCGACGAGTTCGATCTCGCTTGTGGCCGCCGCCGGCCGAAGAAAAGAAAAAGAAAAGAGAAAAGAGAAAAAGAAAAAATAATTATTAAAAATTAAAAATTATATTTTAAAAAATAAAAACAAATAAAAATTATATTTTAAAATATTAAAAATTCGATTTTTAAAAAATATCTTAAAAAGAATTATAAAAAATTTTCATTAAATTTCTATTGCATAAAAATTGTTAAAACATTTGTATTGCATAAAAATGTTTTAACAATACTTTTTTTAAAAAGTAAAAAAATCATAAAAATGAGCTTTTTTTAGGTTTAGTTAAATTTTTTTCATGTTACGCTTTTTAGTTATTCAATGGTATGTTCACTTCAAATAAGAGAAGCATGTGCATAGTCTAATTCTTTATAAATATTTCAATTTATAGGTTTCTTTTTACTTTTTTTATTTTGTTTACTATTTTTAATTTAATTTGATGTTTTAGTCCAATTAACATATAGTAGAAGTGGGTTTTCCTAGAATTAATAGGTTTTAGTAATACGGGTTGGGTCGGATATGGGTCACTAGATTTACACTACAAGAATATGGGTCAAAATGGGTTAAATGGGTCAAATATGGGTTGATCCATTTTCGACCTGACCCATACCCGACCCGACCCGACCCACCCATTTACCAGCTCTAGCTACAACACTAAAAGATTACTTGAGAAAGACCAAGGCCCCCATCTCTCTTTGTTTTCCCCCCTCCGAAGCAAAGGTGGAAGAAAAGAAACTAAGTTCAAGAACAGTACAAGCTACCAAATCTATTTTCCACGCTCTTTTCATCATGTTTGTGAATGTCTGAAAATTAGACCTTTGATTTGGATCCTTATTCTCTTTCTTTGTATCTTATGATAGTTGAAATTAGGGGTAAACGACTCCAAAACTTGAACAAAAGGGCATTCCATCACAGCACGTCTTCATCTTAGAAAAGCAAACTCAAATTGTTACAAAAGAGAAGATTCAACTTAACAAAAACATATTACAAAGATTTAAAAGCTTTGGGGCTTTATTTACTTTTAAATGACACTGTTGTCCTACATTGAGTAACGTATCTTACTTTTAGCAAAAAAGAAAAAAATTGTATTGTTACAATGCTTATCGAGAATATATACATGCCTTTAATAGAAATTATGGGTAAATTAGATGTTGATTATGCACTAGATTGTAATATAGAGAAATTGCAAAGCCTGATAGGATAGTCGCGTGCTAGAAAAATCATGAACTCTCTAATGATTAATAATCATAAATTCAAAATAAAACACATTTAAAGGATTATCAAATGTTATTTATTCAGACAATAGTTTCCAACGGTTTAGGTATTCCAAATGCGCTATAAGAATTTGGAAGGGTGCCAACTCTGTTTCACTTTCTAATTTTTTCTTTTCTTTTCTTCCTTTCTTTTTTTCCCCCTTTCTTCTTGCTTTTGCAGGTGGCTGACCAGCTACAAAGATGGCTGGGTGGGCTGGCCTTGCCTGGGCGAGGGTGATCACTAGCGATGGCTCCCCTTGCCAGATCTAGTGAGGTTGGCCCTCACCCAAGCTAGGACAACATTGCTAGGTGTCACCTACGCGAGGCTTGGCGAGATTGCCAATTCTTGGGTTCGAGCAAATCTTCTTGAAAGCAGTGAATTTTTGTGTCGAATGTCCAGTGAAGAATTGTCCTCTGGGTTTTTGGGTCTCGAGGGGTCGAAGATGTCAATGACAACATCTGGGCGAATGAGGGGGAGCCGCCTTGGGACAGTTTTTGTCATGTCTTTCATCTTATGCAAAATGGAAACTAAGCCTTCCGACAGAATCGTCTCAAATCATTTCAACAGGATTAGCCAAGTCAGAAATCTCGTGTAGAACTGCCATAATATATTACACTCAACAAAGAAAATTCTCTGCAAGCAGTGAGGGCATATTGGGTTTATTTATTTTTTTTAAGTCGTCTAGCGAAACACGTATTCAATGCTGGTCCGCGAACGCATGAAGGACACGAGAACAAACCCAATGATGCCATTGACGCTGCCCGCATTTATTTCCCCCGTTTCAAGATAAGGCCCCTCCTTTGTTGTTCTCGAGTCCGAGACAGGACAAAATACCGCGACTAAGGCACTCTTCCGGGTGCCACGTGTATTTGTCTAGCTACTTCTTTGGGCTTGGCCGACCTCCCAAGAGAGATCAGCCTGCTTGGACATCGCTGTTGTGACATCCCGATTTTCAGGATCTGTTTTCAATTGAATGAGATGGGTTTTTCATCGACGCACCTATAGTTATATTATCTAAGCTGATCACTCACAAGATAACTAGACTATCTGGTGAAGCCATTAAGGGATTTTAATGTAACAGACTTGAGAATTCGACTAGGAATCGACTGCTCAATCGTGCTAATCTGCAAGGGTCATTATGGTATCGTCAAAATCGATCAGAGACCAGAGATAGGTCGATTTGGCAAAGGTATGTGATTAGTGTGTGAGTGATTCTACCTAATTACAAAACTTCCATCGAACGGCACTAGAACGATTTTTCTGTCATTTCTGTACCCTGTGCCTGTATTTGACACCTCGAGATTTTCACGACAACAGAGAGTCAACAATGAGTTGATTATGCACAATGTGGCTCAAAAATAATCGACCACGGGTCAATTGCACCAAAAATTCCTAAAAGCTACCCGATAGGCTAGGTCATGCTAAAATCGCGCCCGGTTGAAATTAATTGTGAATTTAAACTTGATTTCAGAAATTGAAAGTTTTGTCACGTCACGATTCATTTTAGCAATGTCGACTCATCCTTCGAATATTTTTTTGCAAACTAGAGATTTCAGCGAAAAATCAAAGTACGGTTATTTTAGACAGGAAAAATTAGAGGATCGTTTTTTATCGCAATTTTGGCCATCAAGTTGGACTAATTGACGAGGAAAAATCATAAGAGGGACGATGGCACCTTGGCTGAATTCTTTAGGCTTCAATTGGCTCAATTGGAGGAGAATTGAATTGGAATTGGATGGAAATTGTCCAAATTCGTAGCCAAGGGGGTGCAGCCACTTTTGGACCATTTGGGGAAGCTTCTAGGGGAAATTTGGTGCTGCAAATTGGCCATGGATGACAGCCAAGGCTGGTGGGGGCATGCAATGAGTAGAAGAGGATATATGTGAAGACTTTGTGGCCAAATGAGACCCCCTAAGCTTCAACTGCCCCTTCTTCAACCTTGACCCCCACTTTATCCATTGTTGTGCCACGTTTGAGCTCAAAAATTGCAGAGAACAACCGGCCAGCCCTCCCCTTCACCGTCGACCGCCCCTACCGCCATCAAGCGCCGTCACTTGCCCATCGCGCCGCCTACAAGCCCGCGCGGTTGTCCCTCTCGCTTGCGCCTTTGTCGCGCCCAGCCGTCATCCACGAGCGCCTCAGCCCACTGTCGAGACCTCCAGGCCACCGTTCAGGCCGTCGGAACTGCCACCGTCACCCGCTTGACCCCGCAGCAGCCTCGCCGTCCTGTCGTGCCCCTTTTTTGAGCCGTGCAGGCCCTTCGACCGGTTCCTTCATCGTCGAGCAAAAAGCTTCAAAAAAGGCTGAGGTCTTCGAGGCCCGTTTCAGGTCTCTTACGAACCTTGGTTGATGTCGCTGTAGGCTTGGTTTTCTCCCGCCTTCGCGTCACCATGGCCATGAACTCATCGGATCGCTAAACCGGTGAGTTTACTTGCTAAACTCTGCTTAAGGAGTTAATGACACTTAGTGGATGATTAGTTTAGGCTAATTAGGGATTAAATGGTTAGTTAGATTGGATTAGCAATTTAATTATTTAATTTTGCATGTTAGCCGGTTAGAATGGATTGATTAGGGGCTAAAGACGTCGTGCTATTTATCTAGATAGGTTCGTAAATGTTTTAGGCCCGTTTAGGTGGTTAGATTAGCATTTCCGGCGTAAGTTGGTATTTTTGGTATTTAATTAATTTTAGTATTTATTTAATTAGTTAATATCTTCCAAAAATTATACCGAGATAGCCGGTGATCGGAATTTCGTGCTGATTGCAGTGGTGTGCTTAGTTTCCGCAATTGAGTGTTAATTTGTGCAAATTAAGTGGTGATTGGAATTTTGAGTATTTATTCCAAAATTGTGAAATTTTAGTATTTAATTAGAAAATCCCGTGTGTTGGGTTTTAAAACCGAAAATGGTTTTAAAGACTATAACAAATAGTGGGATTTTAAAAGTGAAGATATTAGTTTTTCTGGTTCAAATTGACTGTGTACCCACACACAATTATTTTACCATGTATTTTTAATATGAAGAAAATAGGCCAAGTTCAATATTTTAATTGAGGCATTTGAGTACAATGTACGATGTTCTTGGCCAAGATTGATTGCTCATGTGTTGATTAAGAGAACTTGTGACATCTTGATTTTCAGGTTTCGATTTCGATTGGATAAGTTGGGCATTTCATCGATGCGACTATAGTGCTTTTCTGAGATGGCCACTCATGAGATAAGTAGCCTATCAAGTGAAGCTGTTAAAGAATATAAGTGCAATAGACTTGACAATTCAAATGGAAATCGACTGCTCGACTGTGCTAGTCTGCAAGGGTCATTACGGCACAGTTAAAAATCGATCAGAGATCAGAGATAGGTCGGTTCGACTGAGATGTATGGCTAAACGTGGGTGATTCCACTAATTTGCAAAATTCTCGTTGATCGACACTAGACTGATTTTTCTGTTGTTTTGGCACCCTGCGTTCATATTTGAAACCTTAAGATCTTCATGACAACCGAGAGTCGCCAATGTGTCGAAGAGGTACATGTGGCTCGAAAAAAATCGACCATGGGTCAATTGCACCAAAAATTTCTAAAAGCTACCCGGTAGGTTAGGTCATGCTAAAATTGCGTTCGGTTGAAATTAACCGTGAATTTGAACCCGATTTCAAAAATTGAAAGTTTTGTCATGTCACCAGTTATTTTAGGAACATCGACTCACCTTTTGAGAAATTTTCGGTGAGTTCGGGATTTTTACGGGAAATCGATTCGGATGATTCGGAAAACGAATGGAAATTCAGATTGGCCAATTTGAAGGGATTTTTGGCCTCCTGTGTGAGCTACTTGGTGAAAGGAAATTGTGTGGCCTTTTTCTTCAACAAAATTGGACATCAATCGAAGAAATTTGTTAAGAAATCGGATTCCGGGAAAAAGGAAAAAGAATTCGGAATTGAGAGAAATTCATGGGTTTGAGGGACTGTCTTATTTTGGTCTTCAAATTGGCCTTGGGTGACCAATTGATTTTGTTAGTTGAAGATAAGGCTTGAATTAAACACCTAAGGGCTTCTACGATATTTGTTTGGCTAATCTTTCCTCTCTCTTTTCCCCATCGGTCTCTCTCTCTCTCTCTCACACACACACACACAAGTCTCTCTCATCTCTCTCGAAGACTCACGCACGAAGGCCCCACCACCAGCCGACATTCCCCAGCAAACTTGGTCTTTCTTTGCATTAGTTCTTTGACTTTTGCATTCAACCTTATCCCTTCCCCCTTCGTCGGTGTCTCTCTCTCTTTCTCTCTCCTTCGGTCCCTTATCCCTTTTCTTTCATTTTTTTTGTTTTTCTTCCTTTGCTCGGTCGAAGACCCGAGCTTCCCCCCCCCAATTTCTTCTCCATTTCCGCCGCAAAGTCCACCCGTCGCTGCCACAAGTCCGCGAAGGGCCCTTCACCGATCCAACCCTGTAATTTTTCCCAACCGATTTGTTGAATCCTTGCTACCCTCTCCATCGAACGTCCATGCCGCGGCTCCGTACTAGTGTTCACAAGCCCAGCAACATCTCTCCACTAGCGTCGCCACCGTTCTGCTTGAGGTTAGCCTGCCAGCTCGTGGAACCACCGTCATCGCAAGTTCAGCTCCATCGTACCTCTCTCGAAGTTGCAACTAGCAAGACCAGCAGCAGGCAGAACCGGCAGCTCAACCATGAGGCTTTGTGGCTCGTTTTCGGGCCCGTCCCGGCCCCGTTGGCATTGCCGCTTTGGGGTTTATCGCTCGCCGTCGCGTCACCGTCGTCGTGGTCCAGTCGGATCGTTAATCAAGTGAGTTTAATTGACTAGTCCCTGCTTAGTAAGTTAATGACGCTTAAGGGTTGATTAGTTTAAGTTAAGCTTGGATTAGGTGGTTAGTTAGAACGAATTAATGAATTAGTTAATCGATATTGCATGTTAGGTGAATAGAGTAGTGTAATTAGCAAGTAGACAGATCGTGTAATATTTAATTAACGAGTCTCGAAATTTTTTCAGGCCCGTTTCGATGTTTAATTAGGCTTTACAGGCCTAAGTCCTATTAATTATTTTCCGTAATTAATTAATTTCCTAAAATTAGATCGGAAAAACGGGTGACCGGAATTTTATGCTGATTACAGTGGTGTGATTTGTTTATTTAATTGACTGTTGTTTTGTGCAAATTGAGTGATTTGTAATTTTGGGTATTTATCCCAAAATTTATTTATTTTCAATATTTAATTAGAAAATCACCAGGCATTGGTTTACAACGTCAAAAATGTATTTATTAACTGTATAAATGGTGGGAATTTTGAAAGTAAAGATATTATATTTTTGGCTAAGGCCGACCATGTATCTACACACAATTATTTTTATTGGGTATCTTTAACATGAGAAAAATAGGCCAATGTATTATGTTATTTGAGGAATTTAAGTGTGGAATACCACGTTCTTGGCCATGGGTGGATAATTGTGTGATGGTTTGTAGTCGTAGGAAGATGACTATCGAAAGCTGAGATGACATATGTCGTGCGTGACGATATGGGATGGGTTAAGAAAATTGCCGAAGAAGGCTGTGCCCATTATGCCGTAATTTACCACCGAACTTGGAAAGGCTGTGCCTGTAGGGCCATAATCAACCATTGAAGTATGGCTGTGCCCATTGGGTCGTAATGAACAGCCAAAATATGGCCATGCCTATTAGACCGTAATTTACCGCTGAACTTGGAATCGGCTGTGCCCGTTGGGCCGTAATTCACCGCTGAACATTTAATAGGCCGTGCCCGAGTGTGGCCATAATTAATAGTTGAATTGAGTAATTGAAATGACCGTGTAATGGTCCTGTTGACATCAATCAACTGGGTCGACTAATCGGTGATTCGATTAGGTGTGATGATTTGATTTACTAATGTGATTTGATGAATTGTACTAACTTGCAGGAAGTAACTGAGGCAAAGGTAAGTCCTCCAACTTGTGCTTGTGCTTAGGCAGCCCTTGCGCCATATTTTCTTCCTAGTCGAGGCTTAAGGGGTGAACTTGCTGAGACGTTGCCTCACCCAGTTGTGGGATAACATTTTCAGGTCCCTAGGGTAAAGAACCCGGAGCTTGAGGTCGAAGGATCAAGAGCATGGGTGGCTCCGAAGTTCTTTTTAGAAGATAGACTTCCTGTACTTAGACCCTAGAGTTGGCCCCTATTTGTAAACCAGATCATTTGTAAAAAATGTGCTAATTGATTTGAAAATTGTGGCACTACTTTTCTATCCCATCTTTGTGTTGTCTGGGGATTAATTATTCGCTTCCGCATGCGCATCAAAATGAATGGGGCGGCGACGTGTCCTAGGACATCGCAAATTTCTCCACCATTGAGGGATGGGCACGTGCTCGAAGGATCAGGGCATGACAGAACCCGTCCCCGAAATGAGTCCGGTGGACGTGCCCCTATTTGGGGTGCCCTATCAATGGATGCCGGATCACAGTAGAGGCCAGATCGAAGCTCCTACAAGAATGCCATCCCCAAAATGAGTCGGGTGGACGTTACCGCGCTCAAGGGATGAGGTGATGCCTAGCTACGCCAGAAGACCGCCGAACATCAAGTAGGCCGTGATTAAAAATTGGAACGTATGTTAAGTGGAATTGACGCGCCAGATTATGGGACAAAATTGTGTGGCACAGTATGGGACGTGTCATAACGATTTGGCCTTATAATCAGAACCCTTGTGTTTGTTGAAATGAAAGTGGTGGCGTTCCAATTGTTTGAGTTCATTATTACATATGGTTGCATATATGAACAGTACTAACATGCAGGAGAGAACTGAGGCGAGGTAAGTCCTTTGTTTTGATTGTGTGGCTAGGCATATTTCCTTCCTAATCGGAGTTTAAGGGGTGAACTTGCTGAGACATTGTCTCACCCCGTCATGGGCTCAATTCTTTTCAAGTCCTTAGATGGCGGCCCCGCCAGTTCGTTATGATCATCCTCGGAGGGTTATCGAGTTGGTTACTGATTTGCATATTCTCGAAGGCCATAAGGTCTAGGTCTATGAGCTTGTAGTGACCACCGTCTAGGTCGATGAGGGCCTACCTGAGAGGGTACCCCATCAATTTAAGGCGTGGTTTTGCCGCGGGCTTAATGGATACAGAGTTGGTCCCCTCTAGGGTTTTGAGGTCCCAGTTGCGGTAATAGACGCCACTTTTGGCGAGGGTACAACTGACCATCCTGATGGTGTTGTGGTGGACCCACCGCCTCTGGAGCTTGTGGTGTCGGAAGGATCGGTGAACGTGTCCGATTAGGGGATCATAGGACAGTTTCCTTTTGAGGTGTGATCGTTTTGGTAGATAGACTAGTTCTGTATATAAACTAGTTGGCTGTTTATAAAGGCGTGTTTTGGTTGTGAATTTGTTATCTTGCTTTTTCTATCCTATGTTGTTTGCTATCAGGGGTTTTATTTATTCTTTTCCACATGTGCAATAAAATGAATGGGTCGGAGATGCGTCCTGGGACGTCGCAATCTCATCGACCACCGAGGGATGTGCGTGCACTCGAGGATCCGGGGTGTGACATCCCTGCCCGAAGTGGTATCAGAGCTGGTCGGTAGTTAGAGTGATAAGGTGCGAGGGTTCATGGAATAGTTAGTAGGAATGGCTTGTACTTTATGCTGATGCATGTAAGTGATAGCTGTTTGGTAGCTTGTTTGATGTGATTGCTCAGCTTTTAATTCTGTGTGGAATTGGAAAGTAGGTTTCGGTATAAAACTTGCATAATGAGTGATCAGGAGCAGAGGACTCCTAGGAAGAGGACCATGGGACTAGTAACTTGGAGTAGGACGCCGACAAGGGTCGGTACCTGAGGTGGTCGTGGTCGAGCGTTGGCTCAGGCCAACGCTAGTGGAGTAGCACCGCCTCCAGTCGGTGCTGGGGTAGTAGCCCCTGGCAATCCTAGAATCGATGGGATTGTTAAGGCGCTTGAGACGTTGGGGGCACTGATGGTAGGGGTGAGCGGTTCCCAGTTACGGTTCAGTTCCGTCTGAAACCTGGAACCTACCCACCCTCGAGTACAGGTTCCTTAATTTTCGGAACCTGGAACCTACCCATCATAACTAAAAACTTGGAACCTACCCTATCACAAGTTCTAGGGTCGGTTCCAGGTTCCAACAGGTTCTTTTTTTTTTTCATTTTTAGATTTTAACTATAACGAAGAAGGAAAAGACAAACCAAAGCTTCTATATCCAAAATGTGCCAAAAATAGTTCCTTGGGAGCATAAGCATCCAAAAAAAAAAAAAAACCCCTTGTTGTCCCTTTGTCTAATACCGCTCCATCAACAAACTGAATTTTCATGCTCTTAGAATACCAAAGTTCGCAAGCCCAGACATTATCAAGCCTAGACCAAGTCCTAGGAAAATGTATGAATTATTGGCTTGGAACAGAAAAAAAAAAAAAAACAATGAAGTTAGTTGTCGAGATTTCATGTACTTGCATCTAGAGTTGAGTTGAGATATATGATTATGCTATTCGTTAAAGACCTAGCTAGACACAAGAGTCATAGGCCCCAGAGTGCATAAACAAACAATTGGCATGGTGTATTCGATAATGGAGTGGTCTGTCTTTTCTGTTTAAAGTGCAGAGCCAATGGAGACTATATTACAAGCTGAAGGAACTTGTTGAACTCTTGCAGAACAGAAATGCAATAAGAAACTCAAAAGCTTGAAGTTGCAAAGCATTTCAAACCTTTCTCCGGAGGATCTCAAGAGCTTGAAGTTGTGTAAATATACTGAGGCTTGCACATTCCTAAGATTAAAGCAACTGGTGAGACAGAAAAGCCACAACCTAGAGAAGATACACAAAATCAGAAACATGCAACCGGATACAATCTCATATCCTTCCTACATGATATTGATAAGTAAATTGGATTAAGCTTATCCGCTTCCACGATGACTTCACTAAATTTACCCAGGATTACAAAGGTTTTCATAATTCCATTTTCGAGAAAAATGATTATCATTGGCAATTAAACATGCCATTGTAGCATGAGAAAATTAATGCTCCGGAAGATCATAAAACAAGATAAGATATTACATGCGCATAATCACAAGCATTAGAGAAAATCAGTCGCTAAAGATTCACTCTAATGCATACATATTGTCAGATGAAAATGATTGATCCTAACAAGCATAAAAAATTTTCCTTGACCAAACACATACCTCAATCGATGGAAGAAGCAGGGCACTATATCTAGGGTCTCTGCCGATCATCTGGACAACCTCTTGATCACTTTCCATTCCCATTGCCTTCATGACTATCATAATTGGAATATTCTGTAGAAAGCTCAACACAAAAATTTAGAGACGTTCCTTTTAAGCATGTGAAAGAAACTAAAACATACGAAACCACCTTGGCAAATTTATTGAGTTGTAAGTACATCTTCCCTTTCTCCATCACCACTATTCATATAAGTTGTTTGGCGGTAGAACAGGCGCTTGCGAATCACAGAAGTTCTACAGCTTTGCAGCACTAATAAACCTCAACAGGACATGTAAGGGTCATTTTGAGACAAAAAGTCTTAATGTGCATGTGGCTACCAATTTAAGCATAAATTGACTGAAACAGAGAATAAGCAAGTAGGAAAGAAAAGGAGCCTTAACATGCGCATCGCTACCAACTTTGGATAAGAGCTCAGAATTCCCAAGTGGGAAAAGAAAAACATGTGACCATTGAGGTTGAGAAGGAAGCAGACATGGCATGAAAACTATTAATGATGCTCAAGGAAAATGTACTTTGCGGCTAAAATTGGGCATAAGTAGTAAAACATGAGTTTTTGAACATGAATTTGACAGATGGGGATTATAGTTAGGAGTCAAGTTCCTTCAGGTAAAGCCAATTTTATCTTTGCTCGTTGTTCATGAATCTTAATAAGCAGTTATTGTTGTTTACTTTAGCCTGCTAAATTGTGAGTTCAGCAAAAACCTACTCACTTGTGCGAATGAATCAGAAGTAAGAGTGAAGACAAACTGCTCAGTCAAAAAAGGCATACATACCCAACAAGCCATATAAAACTCACAATTCAATTGATTATAAAAGTTGGACTGAAGATCCATATGTTGACGTGAGACTCTTCAAAAATTTTGACAACAAGAATCCTAACAAAAAAAGAGTGACATCCTCAACAGAACTGTTGCTTACAATTCATCTCATTTCAGCTTAGATTTTGATGAGCTCTGCAGTGGCTTTGCAATTGTTCGAGCTGAGGCAGGTCTCATGGCCTTCTTCACATCATATTTAATGGATGACAAGGCACAGATCAATGCAAACAACATCGTAGGATAAACATAGACTGCCTTTGCAGGATCCACATTCACAGGCTTTCCCAAGATGCCCTCCTTGACAAGACCCCAGATTATTAGCAGCGTCATGCTCATCCTCCCTGGTTTTAGCAGACCCAAAAGTGCTTCTGCCACAAAGAACTAGCTTCCAGCAAGAACCTGGAAGAATCAACAGGTGGTGAAACAAACTATGTCAAGAACTCTAAATTAACAAGAAAAGCATGCAAGAAGTTCGGTTGTATGACATATTGGGCACTCTAAGAAACAAGTGACACTTCAAGCATTCTATCGCGGGTAGAATTGGGACACTTATGAGGAGACAAACTGTAGTATTCACATCAAGCGAAAGAACATGACTGAGAAAAAGTATCGATGCAATAACTGTTGCATGTAAAGAGTAGACGCCGGATTTTTCCTTTAATTGTCAAATTAATAAAGCAGCAGTTATCTAAAGAGTGCAAATCATTTACTACATCTCTCGCACATGCACCGCAGTGTCGGGGGGTGAGCGGCGTTGAGGCTGCTGGGTGAGCAGCGAGCGGCATCAGTGTGGCATCCTAGAATTTCTTGTCAATCCTTAGAGGTGCTTTAATTCATGTTTTACATTGAGATTTTGGCCAAGCTTTTGGTGGGTAATTATTTGATAGGAAAATTCTATTTTTAGCCATGCGATTTATGGGTTGGAATTTATTAAATTAGGTCACAAAGTTTTGTGAATCATAAATTTCAATTAGATGTTTATATAATTAAGATTTAAGGTCGATTATTAGGATGAGGTTGGGCTGGACATTTGAAGGCCCAAACCAGCCCATAACCTCACCCCTTTCTCGACCGGCCCACGAAGCCCAAGGAGGAGAAGCTGCCTGACCTATGGCTGGCCCAAGCCCATGAGGGGCTGTCGACGTGCAAAGGAAGGGGGGGATCCGGTTGCATGCCTCCCCCATTTGTCCCAAAAAAATTTGCCAAGTGTCCTCCATGCATGATCAAATGATGACTAATGATTGAGGGGAAGAAATTAAGGGAAGATGGTGCCGGTTTAAGCGAGAAAGAGAGGGAGAGAGAGAGGTTCGTCCGAGAGAGAGAGAGGAGAGAAAGAGAAGAAAGAAAGGAAGAAAGGAAGAAGAGAAGAGGAAAGGAGGAGAGGCCGTGCGTCCGTCGTTCGCCGCCGCCGTGTCCAGTCGCTGTTTGCTCGGTTTAGAGGCAAGTTGGGATCCTTAATCTACTCTTGCCTGTTGTGCCTAGAGTGTATGAATGAGTAATGATAAATTTCGGATTGTTTAGGGGATGAAAAACGGACGTTTTAAGAGTGGTATTCAAAAACTAGTAAACTGTTCTTGAGAAAGCAGCTCGACCTTGAATGTTCTAGTGGCTTGCATGTGACGTTTGAGTTGGATTTTGACTCTGATTTCTAAATAAAAGTTGTTAACGACTTCTTGAAATATAATATACTCAAATTTGGGACAAAACGAACAAGTATAAAAGGGTGAAATCTCTATTTTTCGGAGAGACTGGATCTGGAAATTTCGGTAACTACCTTTGATGAATGCATGGACTGTAAGGCTATCTTTTTGTTGAAATTTCACTTCGATTTCTTAACAAAATATGTAAAGGACATCCTGAGGTTTAACATATCAAAAATTTAGAGAAAAAACCAACAAGAATAGGTAGGTGAAATCGTGGTTTTTCGGAGGGTGTTGAATCTGGAAATTTCGGTACTAGGAACGGAAGTTTTAAACACCTATATTAAATTACCTAGGACGAATCTGACTTTTATTCCTTCATGAAAAATCTACCTTAGGGTCTTGACCATCACATAGTCGAATTTCATAATTTTTGAAGGTCATTCAAGTATTTGATCGGAAATGTTTCTAAAACCGTGCAATCTGATGTGTTCGGACTTAGTCAGTTTCAATGCGTGGACTATATCGTCTTGTATGAGGTTCTTTCGGCAGTGTGTTCTTCATGAAATATATCTATTTATGTCTTCCCTACAACATATTTAAATTTCGTAATTTTTGAAGTTCATTTTCCTATTTAACCAAAAATGTTTCAAAAACTGTGCAAGTTGAATTGTTAGAATAGTAGTGCTGTGATGCTTGGTCTATACCGAATTGTATGAGGGTCTTTTGGTGTAGTGTTCTTCATGAAATACCTGCCTTTATGTCTTGACTATTACATATTCGAATTTCATGAATTTTGATGGTCATTTGGGTATTTAATTAAAATGTTTTCTAAAACTGTGCCAGCTGGATTGTGCAAGTTTCACAAGCTGTGATGTATGGACCATCCTGTTTTGTATGAGATTCTGGTGGTGTTGTGTTCTTCATGAGATAAATACCCCTAGAGTTTGTCTATGATGTACTAAATTCTTAGAAATTATTAGGGACAATTATTAAATTTTAAGAAATGTAAATTAAAAAGAATGCATTATGTTTTCTGAAATAATGGTAATTAGTCTTGCTGCATTATGTGATGAAACATGGCGTTACATATAGAATCAAAAGCTGAAATTAACCTTGTTGCCATCGCATTGTGCATCATGTGGATAATATGGTACACATATGAGAATAAATTACGATGATGAGGATACCGTCGGAGGTGTGAGCCGACGATGCCCCGGGAGTGTCGGGATGCCCGGAGTGTGTGTGCCGGATGCCCGGAGTGTGTGAGCCGGATGCCCCGGGAGTGTCGAGATGCCCGGAGGTGAGTGCCGGATGTCCGGAGGTGTGTGCCGGATGTCCTCGGGAGTTTCGAGATGCCCGGAGTGTGTGTGCCGGATGCCCGGAGGTGTGTGTCGGAGGTTCCTTGCGATGCCAGGTTGGGTGCGAGCGATAGAAATGTGGGATGCAATTACTGGTCCCGAGAAAGAAAAATGTGGCAATCCAATTGAAAAACAAGAACTGAAATTGAATCATGCATAGTATGGTGACATGTATGCATGGCTGTATGATGTAATATGTATAAGTGCATGGTGGTATGTGCACATGGTATGGTGACATGTATGCATGGCTGTATGATGTAATATGTATAAGTGCATGGTGGTATGTGCACATGGTATGGTGACATGTATGCATGGCTGTATGATGTAATATGTATAAGTGCATGGTGGTATGTGCACATGGTATGGTGATATGTATGCATGACTGTATGATGATTATATGTACAAGTTCATTGGCGGTATATGCACATGACATGGTGACTATATATATATATACATGGCTGTTTGATGTAATACGCATGACTGAAAGGTGAGATATGCTTGATATGTATGAACTATATGTACCCTATGATGCCATGATTGTTCTGTTTGATGCATTGAGTAGTTTGATGGATCCTTTACTTGCTGAGTGGTTGTACTCACCCCCTTTGGAGACTAACATTTCAGATTAGAAGATGCCGATACTACCGGTGGTGCGGGGTACCTTCTATGGTATACCTGTTGACACCGAGGTCGAGTGTATGGAGCATGTCTACGTTAGTGTTCCTGGATTGGTATTCCTGCGAGTTCGTGTGCTGATCATATATGATGTAGGCCTAGCTGGGGGCCTTGTTGTGCAAGAATTTTTGTCTGTCCACGTTCGGCGAAATGGAGTGAATGTAGGGATGCTGCCGCCGCCGCCGCCCGATGCACCGGATTAGGTGTGATGGCTTGTAGGACTGTTGGGAGTTGTCACTTTTTGGGTGTAGCCGACACTTGTAGATGGAGGGTATTACATGTTCGATGTAGGGGGTCGAGATCTCTCTTTTGAGCTGTAGCCAAGTATAGCTTAAAGTCTTGGCTTTTCTTTTTGGTTGTACCAACCCGTGATGTCCATCGTAAATATGTAAATAAAAGTGGCTCGGCTTTATGATTTCCTTCGATGGTAGTTGGTGTGCATTGTATCATCATTACGTGAGAAGAGGGATGGTGAGACTTGTCCTTATTTTTTGCTATGAGCTGCGCCAGAATTTTAAAAAAAAAAATGCCTATGAATTACGGTTCTTCTTTAACCCCGAAATAAAGATATGTAACTGGTATTTATTAGGTAGAGCGATAGGTACCTGTGGCGACCTTACCAGACCGGGGGTGCCACAGCCGGGCTTTTTGGTATCAGAGCTATGGTCTATTTGGAGTGATAAGGTGCCTCAGATGGAAATGAGGATAGAACAATACACACCATAGGAATACTAACTGGAATAGTTTACTAACTTTGAACAACCGGTGATGGGTATTCACTCGTAGATCCCTAGCAGTTGGTTATGAGTTGCCTTTTGGTGCCAGTAACATGTTTATGTTACTCATATAGCAATAGTAGCTTTAAATAGAGACATTGAGTCACAGATTATTCCTAAGGCAATGCTTGAAAACTGCAGGAGAGTCATGGTACGAGCTAGAAGTTCACATCCATCGAGGGTTGAAGCCTCTGCTGCAAGGGCTGAACCCCAAATGGAAGATATCCTGCAGGCATTGGCCAATATAGGGAATCTGATGGAAAGACAAGCGCAGCAACAACCGGGAGTGGAACGTCGTCCTCAAGGACTGGTGGAACAATTTCTGAAGTTGAAGCCATCAAAGTTTAGTAGAACAGGAAGTCCTGAGGAGACGGAACACTGGATAGATGGAATGGAACGAATTTTCCGGTTGTTGAACTGCAATGATGCTGAGAAGATAGTTTTGGCAGAATACCAATATGGCATCCCAAAATTCAAGCCAACCTCTAGATGTATTAAAGACTATGATTAGGTAATGAAATTGCCTTTGGTTTATGCTTTAGCCATTGAATTTTTTTTTCTTTCTTTTAAGACCGAGTGTTATGTGGATGGAAATGTATCTTGTGTTCATGGGTTATTAAAATTAGTAATATAGAATAATTTGATAAGAAGAATTTGTTCTTGGCTATGCATCTCATAGATTTGATTCCTATAGTTTAACGTTACAAGTTTTACGGCTATATGAAATTGTAAATTTGGAAATTGTAAAAGAGGGAATTAAGGTGAATTATTAAAAGTAAATATGGGCTACTTAAGTTTGGGTCTTAGGCCTAAGATGGGCCAAGTTGGCCGGCCCATGAAGCCCATGAAGGGCTGCCGTCGACCACAAGGAGGGGAGAAGCCGGCCCATCCTCAAGCCCATCATGTGCATGAGATTTGCCAAGTGTTGATTTCCTTTGTCCAAGTGTTCTTCATGCAAAAGCAATGATTGTTCATCATTGAGGAGAGGAAAATTGAGGGAACCGGTTGATGATGAGGAGAAGTGTCGTCCAAAGTGAGTGAGAGAGAGAGAGAGAGAGAGAGAGCTACCGAGAGAGTGAGGGAACCGAGAGAGAGGAGGAGAAGGCTGTGTGAGGAAGAAGCCGCTCGTCCGTCGCTCGTCGTTGCCGTGTCCAGCCGCCGTGTGCTCGTGCTTGCTCGGTTTGGAGGCAAGTTGGGATCCTTTGATCTGCTCTTGCATGTTGTGTCTAGAATGTGCTATTGAAGGGTGATGTATTTCGGATGCCTAGGGTGAAAAACCGAAGCTTTAAGAGTGTTGTTTTGAAAGTTGTAATCTGTTCTCGAGTAAACAGCTTAACACAGAATGTTGTGATGACTTGCATGCGATGTTTGAGTCGGATTTTGGCTTCGACTTCTTCATGAAAGTTGTATATAACACATTAAAGTATAACATACTAAAATTTGAGACAAAATGGCTGAGTTTTGAGGGGTGAAACCCTCCCTCTACGAAAATGTTAGATCTGAAGCTGTTTTGTTGTCCTCTTGGTGATTTTGTGTGTTGCATGTAACTTTTTACTGAAAATTTAACTTCGACTTCTTCATGAAAGTTATAGAGAACATCTTGAAGACTAACATACTCAAATTTTTGGTAAAAATAACAAGTATAGCCTAGTGAAACGATTTTTCTTTTGAAGACGTTAGATCTGGAAATGTTGTACTGAACTCCAGTGACTTCGTGGACTATAAAGTGACTTTCCGTTGAAAATATCACCTTGATCCCTTAATGAAAGTTGTAGTATACCTCTTGAGTCAAAACATATCAAAAATTCAGAGGAAAATATGGAAGATAAGTAGGTAAAATCGTGATTTTTGGAGACGGCTAAATCTGGAATGTTCGGTACTAGAAACAGGAGCTTCGACCGTTCATAATTAATTATGTAGGACAAATATGACGTTTGTATCTTCATGAAAAATATACTTTAGGATCTTGAATACCACATATTTAAATTTCATAATTTTTGAAGGTCATTAGAGTATTTAATCGGAAATATTTCAAAACCGAGTAATCTGACGCGTTTGGTTTAATCAGTTTCAATGTATGGGTCATATCTTTTTGTATGAAGCTCTTTCGGCAAGTGTTCTTCACGAAGTATCTTTCTGTATGTCTTCTATGCAACATATTCAAATTTCATAATTTTTGAAGTTCAATTGCCCATTTAACCAAAAATGTTTCAAAAACTGTGCAAGCTGTACTGATAGAATAGAAATGCTGTGATGCGTGATCTATATCAAATTTTATGAGTGTATTTTGGTGCAGTGTCCTTCATGAAATATTTGATATTATGTCTTGACTATCACATGTTTGAATTTTATAATTTTTAAAGACCATTCGGGTATTTAATGGAAATATTTTCTAAAACTGTGCAAGCTGGATTGTGCGAATTTCAAATGCTGAAATTATGATTATCCTGTTTTAGATGAGCCCTATTAATTATATTAGTTGAGGTGATTGAATCTTGCTGAGTATGTAATAATATTTGGCATTGCATATAGAATCAAATGCTGAATTTGACTTTGTTGCCATTACATCATGTGCCATGTTGATTGTGAGACACAAATTGGTGAATATGAATTATGATGAATGAGAAAACTGTTGGAGGAGGGTCGATAATGCCTTGGGAGTGTCAGGATGCCCGGGATGGGGGGTGCCGGATGCCCGGTTGTATTGAGATACATGCCCGGATGTCCTCGGGAGTTTTGAGATGCCCGGAATGGTTGGGTGCCGGAAGCCTCGGAGGTTTGTTCCCGGGGAATGCCTCGTGATGCCAGTTGGGATGCGAGATGCCCGGAATGTGGGGTGCCAAATGCCCGGTGATGTGTGCCTGAGGTTTCTCACGATGCCTGGATTGGGGTGCTAGTGATAAAATGTGGGATGCAATTACTGGTCCCGGGAAAGAAAGATGTGGAGATCAAATTAAAAGATAAGAAGTGGAAATTGAATCATGCACATATGGTATACTTGCATAGGCATGGCATGACATGATGATGATGAGTGCATGGTTGTGTGTGCACTTATGGCATGATGGTACATGCATGACATGATGATGATGAGTGCATGGTTGTGTGTGCACTTATGGCATGATGGTACATGCATGACATGATGATGATGAGTGCATGGTTGTGTGTGCACTTATGGCATGATGGTACATGCATGACATGATGATGATGAGGGCATGGTTGTGTGTTCACTTATGGCATGATGGTACATGCATGACATGATGATGATGAGTGCATGGTTGTATGTGCACCTATGGCATGATGATACATGTATGACATGATGATGATGAGTGCATGGTTGTGTGTGCACCTCTGGCATGGTATATGTATGACATGATGGTGATGAGTACATGAGGATGTATGTACATGTGGTGTGATGACATATGCATGGCCTTAAGGTAAGTTATGCTTGGATGCATGAATGACATATATTATGCTATGATTGTTATGATTGTATTGTGTGATGCATTGAGTGGTTTATTGGATCTTTTACCTGCTAAGTGGTTGTACTCACCCCTTCGGGGACCAACATTTCAGATTAGAAGATGCCGTTACTACCGGTGGCGCGGGGTACCTTCTATGGTATACCTGTTGACACTGAGGTCGAGTGTATGGAGCATGTTTGCGTTAGTGTTCCTGGATTGGTATTTCTGCGAGTCCGTGTGCTGATCATATATGATGTAGGCCTGGCTGGGGGTCCTGTCGTACAAGAATTTGTGTCTGTTCATGTCCGCCGTGATGGAGTGAATGTAGGGATGCTGCCGCCGCCACCGCCCGACGCACCAGGATGGGTGTGATGGCCCGCGTGAGGAGTGGGAGTTGACACTTTTTGGACATAGCCGACACTGATAGATGGAGGATGACACGTGATCGACATAGAGGGTCGAGTTGTCTCTTTTTTATGTTGTGGCCAAGTCTAGCCAAGAGTCTTGGCTTTCCTTTTGGTTGTACCGACCCGTGAAATCCATCTTGAAAAATATGTAAATAAAAAGTGGCTCGGCTTTATCTTCCTATGATGCTTAGTGGTGTGCATTGTATCATGATTGTTGCGGGGAGAGTTGGTGATATTCAATTATGCTTCCGCTAATAAGTTGTGCTTTGGGACCGTTTTCAAAAAAAAAAAAAAAAAAAGAAGCCTATGAACTGCGATGCTTCTACTAAGAGATGTAACTAGTGCTCTTTAGGTATAGCGATAGGCACTTGTGGCGACCTTAGGTGTTTCGGGGTGCCACAACCAACTAGAGGGAAATGCAAAATTTTGGTGGAGAGCTTCGAGGGACACGATCTTTCCACCAAGTACTGATGTAAATTGGGATGAGTTTGTCAGAGCTTTTAATAGAAAGCATTTCTCTGATTGTGCTAGGGATAAGAAAATTACAGAATTTGTCCAGTTAGAACAAAAGGAGCTGACGGTGGATCAATATGAGGCAAAATTTTCTGAACTGTCTAGATACGCTCCTAGGTTGATTGAAGATCGAGAAAAAAAAGCTAAGAGATTCCTGAAGGGATTGAGGACAAATATCCGAAGGCAACTTGTGCCTTTGAATATAAGAGATTATAATGAGATTTATGAAAGGGCGCGGTTAGTGGAACAGGAGTTGGTAAGAGAGCAATCTGAGTACAAGAGACAGCCGACCTTTGGCGATAACAGACGGGGTAAGAGACCCTATACAGGTCAAAATCAGACCTGGGAATCTAGGAAGAAGAACAATTTTGGGAATTTTGGAAGAGTCAGGGATGGCCTGAATCTGGGAAAAGCACCTTATCGAAATGAAGAATGTCGAAGGTGTGATGGGCGACATGGCCCAGGACCTTGCAATGGACGGCTGAAATGCTATGGTTGTGGATAGGTAGGTCATCTTAAGAAAGACTGTCCACGAGAGAGATCACAGTTAAGTGCCGGCTAGGTACAACAAGTGCCACAAAGAAGTGCGGGACCAAAATTTGTCAAGGAATACGCAGAGACCGCCAGCACAAGGGAGGGTGTATGCGATCACCCAAGAGGAAGCATAAGCTTCCAAAAATGTTATCTCAGGTACGATCCTCATAAATGGTAAAAAGGCATATGCATTGTTTGATACGGGTGCTACTCATTCATCTGTATCTAAAAGATATAGACAGTTAAACAAGTTAGAAACTACGTCTCTTGAAATACCTCTTTGTGTTTCTACGACTTTAAAGAACATGGTATTGTCTACATTGGTTTGTGGAAAGTGTAAGATAACAATAGAGGGAAGAGATATGGAAATAGACCTAGTTGTGATGGCCATGTATGATTTTGATGTTATCATAGGAATGGATTGGCTTCATAAGTATCGGGCCAAAATGGATTGTTATCGAAAAGGGATCCAATTTATTTTACCTGATGAGTCTAGTTGTGAATTTTTGGGAGGTCAGGCCAACCTATCTGTAGCACTTGTTTCAGCAATAGAGGCCCGTGCGTTACTTGACAAAGGATGTCAAGGGTACCTAACCATGGTTAAAGATTATACTAAGGAAGAGCTTAAACTTGATGAAATTCGAGTAGTTAATGAATTTCAAGATGTATTTCTTGAGGAGTTGCCTGGATTACCGCCGGAGCGAGAAATTGAGTTCGAAATTGAATTAATGCCCGGAACAGGACCAATATCGAAAGCCCCGTATAGGATGGCCTTGATGGAACTGAAGGAGTTGAAAGTGCAACTGCAGGAGCTACTTGATAAAGGATTTATTAGGCCAAGTGCTTCACCTTGGGGTGCACCAGTCTTGTTTGTGAAAAAGAAGGATGGGTCGATGCGCTTATGTATTGACTATAGGCAACTGAATCAAGTTACTATTAAGAATAAATATCCCTTACCTAGAATTGATGATCTGTTCGACCAACTATAGGGAAGTTCGTTCTTTTCTAAGATTGATTTGAGATCAAGATATCATCAGCTAAGGATTAAGAAAGAAGATGTTCCTAAGACTGCATTTAGAACTCGCTATGGACACTACGAGTTCCTCGTCATGCCTTTTGGATTGACGAATGCACCGGCTGCATTTATGGATTTAATGAATAGGGTATTTAAGCCTTATATTGATCAGTTTGTGATCGTTTTCATTGATGATATCTTGATATATTCTAGAGGGCCTAAAGAGCATGAGCAACACTTAAGGATGGTTTTGCAAACTTTGAGAGATCATAAGCTGTATGCCAAATTCAGAAAGTGTGAATTTTGGCTGGACCGGATAATATTTTTGGGACACGTGGTATCAGGAGGAGGAATTGCAGTGGACCCGGCGAAAGTTGAGATGGTAATAAACTAGCCAAGACCGACAACACCCACTGAAATACGGAGTTTCTTAGGACTGACTGGTTATTACAAAAGGTTTATTGAAGGGTTTTCACGATTGGCAGGTCCTTTAACAAAATTAACTCGGATCCAATCCTAACCATACCGTCTGGATCTGATGGTTTTACAGTGTATAGTGATGCATCTCACAAAGGATTGGGATGTGTTTTGATGCAACATGGCAAGGTTATAGCCTATGCATCTAGACAATTGAAGCCTCATGAACTGAACTACCCAACGCATGATTTAGAATTGGCAGCTATAGTGTTTGCTTTGAAAATATGGAGACACTATTTGTATGGAGAGAAGTTTGAAATCTATACAGATCATAAGAGCCTAAAGTATTTGTTCTCACAAAAGGAGTTGAACATGAGACAAAGGAGGTGGATGGAATTGTTAAAGGATTATGATTGTGAGATACGGTACCATCCAGGGAAGGTGAATAAGGTGGCGGATGCCCTTAGTCGTAAATCGGCTATGGAGATGGCCAGTTTAAGAATGGCAGAATGGAATCTATTAAAGTCCGTAGCAGACTCGGAGTTTGAATTGAAAGTGGATCGCCTTACCGGTATGCTTACAGCCTTAAGAATTGAACCCAAAATTATACAGAAAGTTAAGATCCTACAAGAGTCTGATCCGGAAATTATGAAAGTGAAGAATGCAGTGTCTTTAGGAAAAAGACCAGAATTTCAAATCTCGGAAGATGGAGTGGTAAGGTGCCAAGGACGACTCTGTGTGCCCAACAATGAAGAAGTGAGGAGGGAGATTCTGTCAGAGGCACATAAGAGTAATTATTGTATTCATCCGGGTAGTACAAAGATGTACAGAAATTTACGTCAGCAATTCTGGTGGAATCGCATGAAAGTGGATATAGCTAAACATGTTTCACAATGTTTAACATGCCAGCAAGTAAAGGCAGAACACCGCAAACCTGCAGGACTATTGAGACCATTAGACATACCAGAATGGAAATGGGAACGTGTAACGATGGACTTTGTGCAAGGACTGCCAAGGACATCAAATGGTCACGATTCGATTTGGGTAATAGTGGATCGCTTGACTAAATCTGCCCATTTCCTAGCGGTCCGCATAAACTATTCAATGAATACACTTGTTGAGATATATGTAAGCTAGGTAATACGCTTACATGGTATACCTGTAACGATCACTTCTTATCGAGACTCTAGGTTTACTTCAAACTTTTGGCGGAGTCTCCAAAATACCTTTGGGACAAAGCTTCAATTCAGCACTGCCTTCCATCCTCAGACAGACGGGCAATCAAAAAGAGTGATCCAGACCCTAGAGGATATGCTGAGAGCATGTGTTATTGACTTTAGAGGAAATTGGGATGAGAACTTGCATCTGATAGAGTTTGCATATAACAATAGCTTTCAAAAGAATATAGGCATGGCTCCATATGAAGCGTTATACGGGAGAAGATGTAGGACCCCTGTCTGTTGGGATGAAGTAGGTGAAAGAAGATTGACAGGACCTGAATTGGTACAAGTCACTACTGAAGCTGTCGAACTTATCAAGAAAAGACTTAAAACAGCTCAGAGTAGACAGAAAGACTACGCAGATAGGCGTAGAAGGCCTTTGGAGTTTAGTGTGGGAGATCATGTGTTTCTTAAAGTATCTCCAATGAAAGGAATATCTCGATTCGGAATGAAAGGAGAGTTAAGCCCCAGATTTGTTGGACCCTCTGAGATACTTGAGAGAATAGGAGACGCAGCTTATCGTTTGGCGCTGCCTCCTAATCTGGGAAATTTACATGATGTGTTTCATGTGTCGATGCTGAGAAAGTATCAGCAGGATCCCGGTCACAAACTCAATCATGAAGCCATCAAAGTGGACGAGAAAGTGAGGTATATCGAAGAGCCTGTGCAAGTACTGGATCGAAACGAGCAAGTTCTTAGGACTAAGAATATTCCTTTGGTCAAGATATTATGGCGACATCATGATGTGGAGGAAACCACATGGGAAAGTGAGGAGTTGATGAAGGAAAAGTACCCCTACTTGTTTCAAGAGGCATGAGTGATGTCTAATTTCGAGGACGAAATTCTCTAAGGAAGGGAGAATTGTGGCATCCTAGAATTTCTTGTCAATCCTTAGAGGTGCTTTAATTCATGTTTTACATTGAGATTTTGGCCAAGCTTTTGGTGGGTAATTATTTGATAGGAAAATTCTATTTTTAGCCATGTGATTTATGGGTTGGAATTTATTAAATTAGGTCACAAAGTTTTGTGAATCATAAATTTCAATTAGGTGTTTATATAATTAAGATTTAAGGTTGATTATTAGGATGAGGTTGGGCTGGACATTTGAAGGCCCAAACCAGCCCATAGCCTCACCCCTTTCTTGACCGGCCCACGAAGCCCAAGGAGGAGAAGCTGCCCGACCTATGGCTGGCCCAAGCCCATGAGGGGCTGTCGATGTGCAAAGGAAGGGGGGGATCCGGTTGCATGCCTCCCCCATTTGTCCCAAAAAAATTTGCCAAGTGTCCTCCATGCATGATCAAATGATGGCTAATGATTGAGGGGAAGAAATTAAGGGAAGATGGTGCCGGTTTAAGCGAGAAAGAGAGGGAGAGAGAGAGGTTCGTCTGAGAGAGAAAGAGAGGAGAGAAAGAGAAGAAAGAAAGGAAGAAAGGAAGAAGAGAAGAGGAAAGGAGGAGAGGCCGTGCGTCCGTCGTTCGCCGCCGCCGTGTCCAGTCGCCGTGTGCTCGCTGTTTGCTCGGTTTAGAGGCAAGTTGGGATCCTTAATCTACTCTTTCCTGTTGTGCCTAGAGTGTATGAATGAGTAATGATAAATTTCGGATTGTTTAGGGGATGAAAAACGGACGTTTTAAGAGTGGTATTCAAAAACTAGTAAACTGTTCTTGAGAAAGCAGCTCGACCTTGAATGTTCTAGTGGCTTGCATGTGACGTTCGAGTTGGATTTTGACTCTGATTTCTAAATGAAAGTTGTTAAGGACTTCTTAAAATATGAAATTCTCAAATTTGGGACAAAACGAACAAGTATAAAAGGGTGAAATCTCTATTTTTCGGAGAGACTGGATCTGGAAATTTCGGTAACTACCTTTGATGAATGCATGGACTGTAAGGCTATCGTTTTGTTGAAATTTCACTTCTATTTATTAACAAAATATGTAAAGGACATCCTGAGGTTTATCATATAAAAAATTTAGAGAAAACCAACAACAATAGGTAGGTGAAATCGTGGTTTTTCGGAGGGTGTTGAATCTGGAAATTTGGGTACTAGGAACAGAAGTTTTAAACAACTATATTAAATTACCTAGGACGAATCTGACTTTGATTCCTTCATGAAAAATATACCTTAGGGTCTTGACCATCACATAGTCGAATTTCATAATTTTTGAAGGTCATTCAAGTATTTGATCGGAAATGTTTCTAAAACCGTGCAATCTGATGTGTTCGGACTTAGTCAGTTTCAATGCGTGGACTATATCATCTTGCATGAGGTTCTTTCGGCAGTGTGTTCTGCATGAAATATCTCTCTTTATGTCTTCCCTACAACATATTTAAATTTCGTAATTTTTGAAGTTCATTTGCCTATTTAACCAAAAATGTTTCAAAAACTGTGCAAGTTGAATTGTTAGAATAGTAGTGCTGTGATGCTTGGTCTATACCGAATTGTATGAGGGTCTTTTGGTGTAGTGTTCTTCATGAAATACCTGCCTTTATGTCTTGACTATTACATATTCGAATTTCATGAATTTTGATGGTCATCTGGGTATTTAATTAAAATGTTTTCTAAAACTGTGCCAGCTGGATTGTGCAAGTTTCACAAGCTGTGATGTATGGACCATCCTGTTTTGCATGAGATTCTGGTGGTGTTGTGTTCTTCATGAGATAAGTACCCCTAGAGTTTGTCTATGATGTACTAAATTCTTAGAAATTATTAGGGACAATTATTGAATTTTAAGAAATGTAAATTAAAAAGAATGCATTCTGTTTTCTGAAATAATGGTAATTAGTCTTGCTGCATTATGTAATGAAACATGGCGTTACATATAGAATCAAAAGCTGAAATTAACCTTGTTGCCATCGCATTGTGCATCATGTGGATAATATGGTACACATATGAGAATAAATTACGATGATGAGGATACTGTCGGAGGTGTGAGCCGACGATGCCCCGGGAGTGTCGGGATGCCCGGAGTGTGTGTGCCGGATGCCCGGAGTGTGTGAGCCGGATGCCCCGGGAGTGTCGGGATGCCCGGAGGTGAGTGCTGGATGCTCGGAGGTGTGTGCCGAATGTCCTCGGGAGTTTTGAGATGCCTGAAGTGTGTGTGCCGGATGCCCGGAGGTGTGTGCCGGAGGTTCCTCGCGATGCCAGGTTGGGTGCGAGCGATAGAAATGTTGGATGCAATTACTGGTCCCAGGAAAGAAAAATGTGGCAATCCAATTGAAAAACAAGAACTGAAATTGAATCATGCATAGTATGGTGACATGTATTGATGGCTGTATGATGTAATATGTATAAGTGCATGGTGGTATGTGCACATGGTATGGTGACATGTATGCATGGCTGTATGATGTAATATGTATAAGTGCATGGTGGTATGTGCACATGGTATGGTGATATGTATGCGTGACTGTATGATGATTATATATGTACAAGTGCATTGGTGGTATATGCACATGACATGGTGACTATATATATATATACATGGCTGTTTGATGTAATACGCATGACTGAAAGGTGAGGTATGCTTGATATGTATGAACTATATGTACCCTATGATGCCATGATTGTTCTGTTTGATGCATTGAGTAGTTTGATGGATCCTTTACCTGCTGAGTGGTTGTACTCACCCCCTTTGGGGACTAACATTTCAGATTAGAAGATGCCAATACTACCGGTGGCGCGGGGTACCTTCTATGGTATACCTGTTGACACCGAGGTCGAGTGTATGGAGCATGTCTGCGTTAGTGTTCCTGGATTGGTATTCCTACGAGTTCGTGTGCTGATCATATATGATGTAGGCCTGGCTGGGGGCCCTGTTGTGCAAGAATTTGTGTCTATCCACGTTCGACGAAACGGAGTGAATGTAGGGATGCTGCCGTCGCCGCCGCCCGATGCACTGGATTGGGTGTGATGGCTTGTAGGACTGTTGCGAGTTGTCACTTTTTGGGTGTAGCCGACACTTGTAGATGGAGGGTATTACATGTTCGATGTAGGGGGTCGAGATCTCTCTTTTGAGCTGTAGCCAAGTATAGCTAAAAGTCTTGGCTTTTCTTTTTGGTTGTACCGACCCGTGATGTCCATCGTAAATATGTAAATAAAAGTGGCTCGGCTTTATGATTTCCTTCGATGGTAGTTGGTGTGCATTGTATCATCGTTACGTGAGAAGAGGGATGGTGAGACTTGTCCTTATTTTTCACTATGAGCTGCGCCAAAATAAAAAAAAAAAATGCCTATGAACTACGATTCTTCTTTAACCCCAAAATAAAGATATGTAACTGGTATTTATTAGGTAGAGCGATGGGTACCTGTGGCGACCTTATCAAACCGGGGGTGCCACAATCAAGGGCCGGCTGTGCGAGCGGTGAGCAGCGTCGGGGGGCGACTAGGTGAGGGGCCAGCCCCGTCTTGGCGGCTAGGCGAGCAGCATCGGGAGACGATTGGGTGAGCCGCGAGCAGCGTCGGGGGCGACTAGGTGAGGGGCGAGCGCCGTCAAGGTGGCTGGGTGAGCGGCGAGCGGCATCGGGGGCGACCGGGCGGCGGCGAGTGGCGTCGAGGGGGCGGCTAGGCGGCGAGTGGCCTCCACCGGGGACGAGGGCGTCCAACGGTGGCGTCGACAGCGAGCGGCGAGCCGAGCAACGTTTGATGGCGTCAAGGGTGAGTAGCGTCGGCGATGGGCAGAGGAAGCGAAAGGGAGAGACTCAATTCTGTGAAGTGTGAATGTGTGAAGTGATTTGGGGTTTTTTTATTTAGGGATTTCTTTTGGAGCCCTAACTGGTTCCGGTGGAATCAGAACCGAAGCCCCGGGTTCCCAGAGAAAAGGAACCGGAAATCGGAACCGGTCCCTTTGGAACCGGGAACCGTGCTCACCCCTAACCGATGGGGCGGTTGGGCTAGAATCAAGCCGCCGCCATTGCCGCTGCCACTAGAGCTACTGCTACTGCTGCCGTTGCTGCTACCGCAGCCGCACCTGTCAAAGTTCCACCTGGGAACGTGGTTGTCGAGAGAGAGAGGCCCGTGCACAAGTTGGTGGAACAGTTCTTGAAGTTGAATCTGCTAAGGTTCACCGGTGTAGGAGATCCCGGGGCCGCAACCCTCTGGATACAAGACCTGGAGAAAGCCTTTACACTACTGATGTGCAATGAGGAGGAAAAAGTTTGTCCTTGCAATATACCAACTGCAGGGTAACACGAGTACCTGGTGGAGGGCCCCCAGAGGCAGAGTAGTACCTGACGGTGAGGTTTTAGTGTGAAACTTCTTCCTGAGAGCCTTTAATGGCAAATACTTTTATGATAGCGCTCGAGAACATAAAATGGAGGAATTCCAGTGTCTCTGCCAAGGAATGCTGACAGTAGATCGGTATGAGGTCAAATTTCCGGAGCTATCGTAGCATGCTCTAAGACTAGTGGAAGAACCTGAAGATAGAGCTCGGTGGTTCAGGAACGGCCTTCGACCAAAGCTGAAGAATCCATTGGTGCCATTCGACCTGAAGGATTATAATGAGTTATATGGTCATGCCCAATTGATAGAAAGGAATCTGAACGAACAAGCCGCTACATCTGGGTCGCAATTTTGTTCTAATAGGGATGGAAATAGGTTTGGAAAGAAACCTATGATAGGAGGAAGGTACCCTGTTCCACCCAACAGGAAGGGTGGAATAGGTAAGTTTGCGCCGAACCAGATGGGCATGTGTCGCTTCTGTGGAAGACGACATGGATCATCCCTGTGCCATTCCAGGCCGGGTGCTTGTTATGAATGTGGCCAGCAGGGTCACATAGCCAAAAATTGTCACTGAAGACCGATAGGACCGCAAGAGTTGCTACCACTACCGCCGATGGGTCAGATTAAAGGGTACGCATCGCAAAGTACATAGCAGGGTGGACAGAACAGACCCCCAGCGCAAGGAAGAGTGTACGCCATCACTAGAGGATAGGTTGACGACTTGCCTGATGTGGTTACAAGTACTGTTTCCCTGAATGACCACATTGCTTATGCTTTATTTGACCCTGGTGCAACTCATTCGTTTATAGCTGAGCAATTTGTTAAGCTGGTAAGGTTAAGTCTTGAAATGTTGGAGTCAGTGGTTAGCATATCTACATTGTTAAAGGATAAGGTGTTGTCTACTATGGGCTATCCTAGTTGCAAGTTAGTGATTGGTGAGCGAGAGGGGAGAATAGATTTGATAGTCCTAGTCATTTATGATTTCAATGTGATAATTGGCATGAACTGGCTCACCAAGCAACGAGCTAAAATGGATTGCTATTGTAAAGTGATTCAGTTTAACCCGTTAGTGGGTGAAAGTTTCGAGCTTATTGGGAGTCGAGGAGGACCCTCGATTACCTTTATCTCGTCGCTTGAGGCAACCTGTTTGTTAGAAGTGGGTTGTCAAGGTTACTTAGCAATTGTCGTGGATGCGACAGTTGAGGAGCTAAAGATCGAAGATATCGTAGTAGTTCAAGAGTTTCCAGATGTGTTCCCAAAGGAATTGCCAGGTCTACCACCAAAAAAGGAAATTGAGTTTGTAATTGAGCTAGCCCCCGGGACAGAGCCAATCTCTAAGGCTTCTTACCAGATGGCGTTGTCTGAGTTGAAAGAACTAAAGGTGCAGATGCAGGAGTTGTTGGATAAGGGATTCATACGCCCCAATGCATCACCTTGGGGAGCACCAGTTCTGTTCGTGAAGAAGAAAGATGGTTTGTTGCATTTGTGCATCAACTATCGTCAACTTAATCAGGTGACGATCAAGAACAAGTATCCACTATTGAGGATTGACGACTTGTTTGACCAGTTGCAAGGAGCGTCGATATTTTCTAAAATCGACTTAAGGACAGGGTATCGTCAGCTGAGGATCAGAAAGGATGACATACCAAAGTCAACGTTTTGTACGTGATATGGCCATTATGAGTTCACTGTAAGGCCGTTTAGTTTGACGAACGCCCCAACTGCTTTCATGGATCTGATGAACCGAGTGTTTAAGGAGTATCTGGATCAGTTCGTGATCGTGTTCATCGATGATATCCTGGTGTACTCGATAAGTCCTAAGGAGCACGAAAGGCATTTGAAGATGGCACTCCAGACTCTAAGGAATCATGGATTGTACGCTAAGTTTAGCAAGTGCGAGTTTTGGTTGACTCATGTTGCTTTCCTAGGTCACGTGATTTGAGGCAAAGGAATCTTCATGGACCCCACCAAGATTGAAGAAGTTATCAACTGGCCAAGACCGACGACAGTGATAGAGATCAGAAGCTTTTTCGGTTTGGCAGGGTATTACAAAAGGTTCATTTAAGGATTTTCAGCTTTAGCTTCACCGTTGACTCAGCTGCTGAAGAAGGAAGAGAAATTTTTATGGACAGATAAGTACGAGCGTAGTTTCCAAGAGTTTAAGCATAAGCTGACTACCGCACCCGTATTGACGATTCCATCTAGTCTTGGAGGATACGAGATCTACAGTGATGCGTCGTTCAGAGGACTGGGTTGCGTGTTAATGCAGCATGACAGAGTCGTTGCATATGTGTCCCGTCAGTTGAGACCTCATGAGCTGAATTACCCGACGCATGACTTAGAACTCGCAGCGATTATTTTCGCTCTGAAGATTTGGAGACACTACTTGTGTGGAGAAAGATTTCAGATCTTTATAGACCATCAAAGTCTCAAGTACCTATTCTCTCATAATGAGTTGAATATGAGGCAGCGTTGCTGGATGAAACTTCTGAAGGACTATGACTGTGATATATTGTATCTCCCTGGAAAGGCGAATAGGGTTGCATATGCACTAAGTCGGAAGTCTTCAGTTGCGCATATGATGGTTAAGGAGTGGATTTTACACGAGAGAGCTCGAGATTCAGTTTTCAAATTTGAGGCAGGCCACCTTTCAAATCTTATGGCCACCCTCAAAATTGAGCTAGAGGTGCTAATCAGAATCAAGACGCTTCAGTTGACAGACCCAGATATTCAGAATATCTTGCAAGAGGGTACCGAAAAGGGAAAGACTGATTTTAAGATTTCTGAAGACGGAACACTGAGATTTCGTGGACGATTGTGTGTACCTAACGATGCAGAGCTTAAGGAAGAGATCTTATCAGAAGCTCATCGTAGCAGTTACAGCATTCATCTAGGCAATACGAAAATGTATCAGAATTTGCGCCAACACTATTGGTGGTTTGGTATGAAGGCGGATATCGCCAAGTGTCTGACGTGTCAGCAAGTGAAAGCACAACATTATAAGCCGGGAGGACTTATGCAATCTCTCGAGATTCCCGAGTGAAAATGGGAACACATCACAATGGACTTTGTGACAGGCTTACTAAGGAGTCAAAGGGGTAATGATTCCATTTGGGTTGTCGTCGACAGACTGATGAAGTCGGCTCACTTTATCGTCATATGAAAAGACCTTGATTTGGACAGGCATGTAGATTGTATGTGCGTCGGATTGTTCGTCTGCATGGAGTGCCGGTGACGATCACATCTGATAGAGACCCGAGATTTATAGTCGCCTTTTGGAAAAGTTTGCAGACCACCTTAGGAACGAAGCTGCAGTACAGTATGGCCTATCATCCTTAAATGGATGGCTTGTCTGAGAGGACGATTAAGACTGTCGAGGACATGTTGAGAGCGTGTGTGTTGGATATCAAGGGAAGCTGAGATGAATAGCTTCACCTCGACGACTTTGCCTACAACAACAGCTATCAGCAGAGTATTCAGATGGCACCTTTCGAAGCGTTGTATGGCAGAGCGTGCAGAACGCCAGTGTGTAGGGATGAGGTCAAAGAACGAAAGATCACAACTCAGAGTTGGTTTAGCAGTTAGTGGATGTAGTTGCAGTTATTAGGGATAGATTAAAGACCGCTCAGAGCCGCCAGAAAAGCTACGCAGATAAGCGTCGAAGACCTTTGGAATTCCAAGTTGGTGAGCACGTCTTTCTGAAGGTGTCATCGATGAGAGGTACTTTGCGCTTCGGCAAGAAAAGGAAGCTGAGTCTAAGGTACGTAGGTCCCTTTGAGATTCTGGAAAGCATAAGGACTCTAGCGTATCATCTTGCATTGTCACCGAGGTTGACGCAAGTGCATGACATCTTTCACGTGCCAATGTTGAGGAAGTATGAGCCTGACCCAACCCACGTCCTAAATTTTGAAGAACTAGATGTGGACGACAAGTTGTCGTACGTGGAAAGACCGGTTCAAATTGTAGATCACAAGCATAAGGTTTTGTGCATTAAGACAATCCCATTGATTAAAGTGGTCTGGCAACACCACGGCATAGAGCAAGCAACTTGGGAAAGTGAAGATTCGATGAGACGACTGTACCCCCACCTTTTTGTTTAAGACTTGTAATAGGTTTAAATTTCGAGGACGAAATTTTTAAAAGAGAGGAAGGGTTGTGACATCCTGATTTTCAAGATCTATTTTCAATTGAATGAGATTGGCTTTTCATCGACGAGCCTATAGTTTTATTTTCTGAGCCGATCACTCACGAGATAACTAGACTATCTTGTGAAGCCATTAAAGGATTTTAACGCAACAAACTTGAGAATTCGACCAGGAATTGACTGCTCGACCATGCTAATCTGCAAGGGTCATTACGGCACCGTCAAAATTGATCACAGACCGAAGATAGGTCTATTTTATAAAGGTCTGTGATTAGTGTGTGGATAATTCCACTTGATTGCAAAATTTCTGTTTAACGACACTAGACCAATTTTTCTATCATTTCTATACCCTGTACCTGTATTTGAAATCTCAAGATTTTCACGACAATCAAGAGTCGCCAATGAGTCGAAGATATACAATGTGGCTTGAAAATAATTGACCACTGGTCAATTGCACCTAAAATTCCTAAAAGCTACTCGGTAGGCTAGTTCACGCTAAAATCGCGCCCGGTTAAAATTAACAGCAAATTTAAACTTGATTTTAGAAATTGAAAGTTCTATCATGTCACGATTCATTTTAGGAATGTTGACTCATCCTCCGAAGATTTTTATGCAAACCCGAGATTTCAGTGAAAAATCAAAGTAAGGTTATTTTGGACAGGAAAAATCAAAGGACCGCTTTTTATCACAGTTTTCACCGTCAAGTTGGACTAATTCACGAGGAAAAATCATAAGAGGGATGATGGCACCTTGGCTGAATTTTTTAGGCTTCAATTGGGCTCAATTGGAGGAGAATTAAATTGGAATTGGATGGAAATCGTCCAAATTCGTAGCCAAGGGGGTGCAGCCACTTTTGGACCATTTGGGGAAGCTTCTAGGGGAAATTTGATGCTACAAATTGGCCATGGAAAACAACCAAGGCTGGTGGGGGCATGCAATGAGTAGAAGAGGATATATGTGAAGACTTTGTGGCCAAACGGGACCCCCCAAGTTTCAACAACCCCTTCTTCAACCTTGAGCCCCACTTTACCCATTGTTGTGCCACCTTTGAGCTCAAAAATTGCAGAGAACAACCGGCTAGCCCTCCCTTTTCAACGTCGATCGCCCTGCCGCCACCAGCGACGTCGCTCGCCCGTCGCGTCACTTGCGAGCCCGCATGGTCGTCCCGCTCGCCCGCGCCTCGTCACGCCTAGCCGCCATCCATGAGCCGCCTCGGCCTACCGTCGAGACCTCCAGGCCATCGAAACTGCCACCGTCGCCCGCAGTAGCCTTGCTATCTCGCCGTGCCCCTTTCCCAAGCCATGCAGCCCCTTGGACCTGTTCCTTTAGCCTTGAGCACAACCGAAGCTTCAGCAAAGGCTGAGGTCTTCGAGGTCCATTTTAGGTCTCTTACGAGCCTTGGTTGGTGTCGCCGTAGGCTTGGTTGTCGCCCGGCTCCGCGTCGTCGTCGCCGTGAACTCATCGGATTGCTAAACCGGTGAGTTTACTTGCTAAACTCTGCTTAGAGAGTTAATGACGCTTAGTGAATAATTATTTTAGGGTAATTAGGGATCAGGTGGTTAGTTAGATTGGATTAGCGATTTAATTATTTAATTTTGCATGTTAGGTGGTTAGAATGGATTGATTAGGGGCTAAAGACGTCGTGCTATTTATCTAGATAGGTTCGGAAATTTTCTAGACCTGTTTAGGTGGTTAGATTAGCATTTCCGGCCTAAGTTGGTATTTTTGGTATTTAATTTGCATTATTTAATTAATTTTAGTATTTATTTAATTATTTAATATTTTTCGGAAATTATACCGAGATAGCTGGTGACCGAAATTTCGTGCTGATTGCGTGGTGTGCTTAGTTTCTACAATTAAGTGTTAATATGTGCAAATTGAGTGGTGATTGGAATTTTGAGTATTTATTCCAACATTGTGAAATTTCAGTATTTTATTAGAAAATCCCGCGTGTGGGGTTTTAACACCAAAAATGGTTTTAAAGACTACATCAAATAGTGGGATTTTAAAAGTGAAGATAACAATTTTTCTTGTTCAAATTGACCGTGTACCCACACATGATTATTTGACCATGTATTTTGAATATGAAGAAAATAGGCCAAGTTCATTATTTTAATCGAGGCATTTGAGTGCAATGCACGGTGTCCTTGGCTGAGATTGAATGATTGTGTGTTAGTTAAGAGAACCCATCCCCGAAATGAGTCGGGTGGACGTGCCCCTATATGGGATGCCTTATCAATGGATGCCAGATCTTGGTAGAGGCCATATCGAAGCTCCTTTGGGAATGCTGTCCTCGAAATGAGTCGGGTGGACGTTGCCACGCTTAAGGGATGAGGTGATGCTTGGCTACACCATAAGACCGCTGAACATCGAGTAGGCCGTGCCTGTGTGTGGCCGTGATTAAAAATTGGAATGCATGTTGAGTGGAATTGACGCGTCGGATTATGGGACAAAATTGTGTGGCACGGTATGGGACGTGTCATAACGATTTGGCCTTATAATTGGAACCCTTGTGTTTGTTGAAATGAAAGTGGTGGCGTTCCAATTGTTTGAGTTGATTACGGTATATGGTTGCTTATATGAACTATACCGACATGCAAGAGGGAACTAAGGCGAGGTAAGTCCTCTGTTTTGATTGTGTGGCTAGGCGTATTTCCTTCCTAGTCGGAGTTTAGGGGGTGAACTTGCTGAGATATTGTCTCACTCCATCGTGGGCTCAATTCTTTTCAGTTCCTTAGTTGGCGGCCTCGCCAGTTCGTTATAGTCAGCCTCGGAGAGTTACCGAGCTGGTTACTAATTCCCTTGTTCCCGAAGGCCACGAGGTCTGGGTCTAGGAGCTCGTAGTGACCACCATTTGGGTCAATGAAGGCCTACTTGAGGGGGTACCCCATCGATTTAGGGCGTGATTTCACCACGGGCTCAATGGATATAGAGTTGGCCCCCTTCGAGGTTTTGAGGTCCCAACTGCGATAATAGACGCCAATTTTGGCGAGGGTACAACGGACCATCCTGATGGTGCTGTGGTGAACCCACCTCCCCCGAAGCCTGTGGAGTCGGAAGGATTGGTGAACGTGTCCGACTAGGGGATCGTAGGACAGTTTCCTTTTGAGGACTGATCTTTTTGGTAGATAGACTAGTTTTGTATATAAACTAGTTGGCTATTTATAAAGGCATGTTTTGGTTGTGAATTTGTTATCCTGCTTTTCTATCCTATGCTGTTTGCTATCAGGGGTTTTATTTATTCGCTTCTGCATGTGCAATAAAATGAATTGGTAGGCGACGAGTCCTGGGATGTTGTAATCTCATCGACCACCAAGGGATGTGCGCACGCTCGGGGATTTGGGGCATGATAGCTGTGGCCTGTGATCGGTTAGCCATGGACAAAAATAAGAAAGAGGAGAAAAAAAAAAGAAGAAAGAAAAAATTAGACAAAATTATAAAGAATTAAAAAAATTAGAATATTATTTAAGGATGTTCACATCAGCAATTTCCGGCCATATGGACTTAATTAGCAAAATGTGAAAAATTTTAAAGATTCAATTGACAAAATTGGAAGGTTTATGGTTAAATTGGTAAAAGTGTAATAGGCATTGGGAGTTTTTGGACAATTTTCATCCCTATCATGAATTTACTAAGAAAAGTTTAAATCATTGAATTTTCTTCGCTTTCCAAATATATTTATACAATTTCCTCGTATTAAGTTTTTCAGCAATTTATTTAATTCCATTATTTAATTATTTGGATATTGCATAGTAAGGTGGTTTTGGTTTTCTTCCAAATACCAATTTCTTACATAAAAGCAACAAGTGTGCACATTTGCTAGTGTGAAAAAAAAATATATCGTCAAAAAAATAAAACTCCTAGAAAGAAATTAAAAATCTATTAAAAAAGATCGTGGCTAGGGGTAGAGCAGGGTTGTGGGTTTACGGGATGGCGTCATTCTTTCGCATTGTGAAACGACTTGGGCAATTATGAGCGCTTGAATCGTTGATACATGCTCAGAACATGCAAACAACTGAGCTACACATCATATCTATCACAATGAAGTATTCCATTTGCACAAACGAGATAGAGAAATGCTTATATGACTATCCTTAATTTATTGTGAGAATAACCTATTTTGAAAAATAATAATAAATAATTAGGAATTGTTGCAGAGACCACTCTTTCAATAATTTGTGGTTCATAGAATACTGTTAATCTTCCGCTGGCCTAAAGACTATTATGCTAGCAAAGCCCAACTTGATATATTCTAGATTTTTTTTTTTTCCTTATTCAACCAAATAGATAAACTTCAAGAATTACTAATTCTGACCCAGCTGACCCACGTCCACCCAAAGAGTGGCATTGTACCGCACTAACTTAACGAGCGGAAAGGCGAGATCCGTGAAGTTGGTGAGGTGGCCCTCGAACTCATCGGGGGCGCCGAAGAGGGTGATGGGGTCTCAGGCGGAGGGGTAGTAGCCATCATACACAATCTGGAAAAGATGAATAACCACAGGAATGAGCAATAGCTCAGCAATGAAATATCCACAGTACTATATTAACGAATCAGTCGTCATGCAATCGAAAATAACTATTCAAGACAGACCACTAGAATGAAATAATCATATCATATTATAGTCACACAAACCAACCGATAGACACTTAGTCTCTAGAAGTCAGGACTCGAATACAGGACCATCAGGTAGTCATGCGTAGCACACGAACACATATGATTTAAGTCTTTTCACTTGCAATTTAGGTTCCCACTCCAAGATACATGTCGATGTCGCTCGCCGGTCACGCAAGGAGGAATAAACTCCTATCTAATAGGGTCCGGTGTGAACTTCAGTCTGCTGCGGTGTACATCGGTACACACTATCCGGCCTACACAGGTTTTGTAGTCCACTGACCACAGGATTCCAATCACACTCCCGGGGCATCTAGGGTATCGCTCATTCTAGGCATCTAGTTCACATGATCTCTAGGCATCCCACCATTCACGACAAGCTCCTCGGTGCATTCTGGGTATTTAAACCAACCGTATTAATTTGTGTATTGAATAGGCAGTCACAAGCACATGCGTTCTTGTCGTGTGTGTGGGTGAGTGATTCTATGAACAGGTATTTGTTGAGATTAAGTGGATAGAAAGAGGTGTGTATGGGATGGTTGTCGAAGGATGAAATGCAAAATGCAAGGATAGATAACGACCTCCACCAAGGTATTGAGGACGCACTACCAACCAAGGATGACGATTGGGATTAACGACATTCACCACCAAGACTTAAAGGACAAACCACCCGCCAAGGATAAAGGACTTCGAGATAGGAGAAGCTCACCACTAGGGCCTAAAGAAAAATCCACCAGCTGAGGATAAAGGACTTCTTGACTCACCACTGAGGAGTAATCCACTTTCCAAGGATAAAGAGACCAAAATAGGAGTTATCCACCCTCAGAAAATATTTGCTCACACGAAGGAAATCTCAAGTATTTTTATTCATCAAAATCGTCTACCTTACAATGGAGAAGTTTCCTATATTTATAGGAGGAATTCAACTTAGGAAATAGAAAAGTAATTACTAGACAAGGGGACTAGCCTAACATTAATGACCTAGGAACTTAGAGCTTTGACTGTTGAAAATTATATAACATTAAAGATTTCTAGGAAAATAGAAATGCATTTATATTCTTTAGCCTTGTAAAATTCGTGCTCCCTCCTTGACCAAAAGATAAACACCCCAAGATTTCAACAAATATTCAAGAAAGTTGTTCAAAACGGCCTCCTATTGATATGTTGTTCAAAAACTTTGAGCTTAACAACTAATAAAGCATACTGCAGTGACTAATATACCATATCGATAACTTCAGTAACTCCTCAAATCATCGGTATGATAACTTAGTAAGAATGATTTGGCATCACATTAGTTGGAAATTTCAATCTCGATCCATTGAAACACATTATGCCCAAATTCTATCTTGGCATGAATTAGCAATGATGGTGTGGATTGGGCTGACGCAGTTAAGTTGGATGCTCCCCCATCAGTTCTTTCATTAAGCATGCAAACAACCGACGTGAGCATCCTCACGAGACACCTCGCTGTCCTCATGTTTGCACGACAAGTTTCGACAATTCACGGTCTACATAGACACACCCAGAATCACGACCCATACCACCATACTCGAGCCTCACGACCCTCATCTATGCTGTACTCGGGCCTCACGGCTCACACCTATGTTGTACTCGGGCCTCGCAGCCTGCTCGCACTCCATTTGAGCCTTGCGGTCCACACACCACACTTGGGCCTCATGGTCCTCACCTATGCCGCAGTCAGGCCTCACAAGGCATCTCACAGCTCTCACTGAGTAACTCACAGACTTATAGCCATCTTGTGTAACACATGGACTTCGCGACTCTGGGCAATTGCCTAAAACATTTTAGACCCGAAATCGAAACATGCAAGATGATCCCTAAACAGTCTAGTCCACACTGAATATACGAAACCAATCCAGCACATGCAAGGCTTAGCCGATTCATCCTCGACTACACCCATCGAATTCTCACGACCATACTCATCTTTGCTCGACTACAACCCACCAAGCCTTAGCTCGGTCTCACGGGCACATGACCCACCTCACGGCTCACCAACTACAACCCACCGAGTTGTAGCTCGATCCCATGGCCACACGGCCCACCTCGCGGCTCACCAACCCACCTTGTGGCTTATGGCCACTCGGCGGTCCCCTTTGGGCTCGCATGACTACGTCAAGGCATTGCACCTTTGAGATGAACCTGGGGTCCATCCGGCCCTTCAATTCCGAAGCAACAACTCACAAGACCCACAATGACAACAGGACACTCAAAAACCAACACCCAACAAATCAAGAATAGGCACAATCAACATGCAAGACAATTTCATCACAAGATATAGGATGACAAAACTTCACTTGCCTCGAAGATACAATGACGACGGCATGGTGCTCCAAGACCATTATCACAAGTATGGTCTCTTTACATGATCATCCAGCTTATGTCTTGTTTGATATGGGTGCAATGCTTTCTTTCATATCAAAGATGTTCGTGCGTATAGTTGGATTGAAGCCCAAACCCCTTAGGATAATTCTTATTATATCCACCCCGATGAAACATGAAATGCTGTCCACTATGGGATGCAAGGAGTGTAGAATTGTCATAAGTGGACAAGAGGGAAGAATAGATTTAGCCATATTGGATATGTGTAATGTCCATGCTATCATTGGAATGGATTGGCTTCGTAAACAACTAGCCAAAGTGGATTGCTTTAGTAAGATAATCCACTTTAGTCCACCTAATGGAACTGACCATCAATTCATCGGAAACGGAGGAGGACCCTCAACACCTCCGATTTTCGTAACGAAAGCGGTACGACTTCTTAAGAAAGGTTGCTGAGGTTACTTAGCAATCGTAGAAAATAAGTCAGTTGAAGAATCAACGTTCGATGATATTCTGGTGGTGCAGGAGTTTCCTGATGTATTCCCTAAGGAGCTACTAGGATTATTGCCTAAAAGAGAGATAGAGATTACTATTGACCTGGTTCCGGGAATGGAACCTATTTCTAAAGCACCGTACCGAATGTCTTTGGCGGAGCTTAAAGAGTTGAAGGCGCAATTACAAGAGTTACTTGATAAGGGTTTTATACGCCCTAGTGCCTCACCTTGGGGTGCACCAATCCTGTTAGTAAAGAAGTTGTATCGACTACCAACAATTGAATCGAGTTACCATCAAGAACAAATATCCACTGTCACGGATCGATGAATTATTCGATCAACTTCAACAAGCGACAGTATTTTCCATGATTGATTTACGTTTAGGATATCACCAGCTGAGAATCAAGAAAGAAGATGTTTCGAAGACGGCTTTTAGAACTCGGTATGGGCATTATGAATTCACAATTATGCCATTTGGTTTGACAAATGCCCCAGTAGCTTTCATGGATCTCATGAACCGAGTATTCAAGATGTATTTGGATCATTTCGTCATAGTGTTTATCAATGATATTCTAGTATATTCAAAGAATACGGCAAAACATGAGCAACACTTGAGAATGGTGTTGTAAACACTTCAAGAACATGCACTATATGCAAAATTCAGTAAGTGCGAGTTCTAGTTAAACCACGTGGTATTTCTAGGCCACGTGGCGACTGGTGAAGGAATATCTATAGATCTTGCTAAGGTGGAAGCGGTAATAAATTGGCCAAGACCAACTATAGTTTGCAGATGTTTGGAGTTTCCTTTGTTTGGCTGGATATTACCGGAGATTCGTAGAACGATTCTTTAGTATTGTTGCTCCCCTCACTCAATTACTAAGGAAGGATGTGAAATTTGAATGGACAAACAAATGTGAACAAAGTTTTCAAGAATTAAAACGGAGTCTTACAATGGCTCAAGTGCTCACAATTCCATCTAGATCAGGAGGTTTTGAAATATATAGTGATGCCTTGCATAAGGGACTCGGCTGTGTGTTAATGCAGCATGGTAAAGTTGTGGCCTATGCGTCAAGGCAATTGAAGCCCTATGAATTGAATTATCCAGTGCATGATCTAGAGTTAGCTAGAATTATTTTCGCCTTGAAAATTTGGCGACACTACCTTTACGGAGAAAGATTTGTAAGATATACCGATCATCAAAGTTTGAAGTATTTATTCTAATATAATGAGTTGAATATACGGCAAAGGCGATGGATGGAACTTTTGGAGGATTATGATTGCGAAATATTATACCATCTTGGCAAGGCAAATCAAGTTGCTGACACCCTTAGCCGTAAATCCTCTCTTGCACGAATGATGGCTCAAGAATGGAATCTCCTAGAAGAAGTCAAAGATTCTGAATCCAAGTTCGAGATAGGACGACTTGTGGGTTTACTGGCTACACTAAGAATTGAGCTAGAAATAATACATAAGATAAAAACATTACAACAGGTCGACTCGAAGATTCAAAAGCTTCGGAAACAAGCCATGGACAAGAAAGGGAGTGATTTCCGCATTGTGGACAACGAAACCTTGAAATTCCATGAGCATTGGTGTGTACCCAATGACGATATGCTCAAGGAAGAAATTCTAGCAAAAGCACACCGAAGTAATTATAGTATCCACCCTGGTACGAAGATGTACCATAACCTTCAACAAAACTACTAGTGGAATAGCATGAAGGTGGATGTTGCTAAGCATGTTGCCAAGTGCTTATCGTGTCAACAAGTGAAAGCTCAACATTGCAAACCTGGAGGATTATTACAGCCACTTGAAATTCTCGAATGGAAATGGGAACATATTACTATGGATTTTATTCTGGGATTGCCAAGGAGTCAAAAAGGAAATGACTTGATTTGGATGATAGTCGACTGATTAACAAAGTCGGCTCATTTCTTAGTAGTAAAGAAGGACTTCTCATTAGAAGATGATGCACATTTGTATTTAAGACAAATAGTACGCCTACATGGAGTACCAGTGATAATTACTTCCAATCGAGACCCTAAATTCACGACAGTATACTGGCAAAGTCTTCAAGTTGCATTGGGAATGAAACTACAGTATAGTATGGCCTTTCACCCCCAAACTGATGTCCAGACAGAAAGAACCATCTAAACATTAGAGGATATGCTGAGAGCTTATGCTATTAATTTTAAAGAAAGTTGGGACGAGCACTTGCATCTCATCGGATTTGCTTATAATAACTATTATCATCAAAGTGTTGGTATGGCTCCATTTGAAGCACTATACGGTTGGACTTGCAGCACTCTAACTTGTTGGAATGAGGTCAGGGAAAAGAAGCTTACTAGTCTTGAGTTGGTGCAGCTTACTACCGAGGCAGTGCAAGTAATTAGAAAGAGACTTAGAGCCGCCAAAGTAGACAAAAGAGTTATGCAGACAAGAGAAGAAAGCCTTTAGAATTCCAAATGGGAGACCACGTATTCCTCAAAGTATCTCCATTGCTTTAATGAAAAAGGTAAGTTAAGTCCACAATACATAGGACCCTTTGAAATCATAGAAAAGATAGGGAATATGGCCTATCGGTTAGCATTGCCACCGAAACTTACTCAAGTACACAATATATTTCATGTGTCCATGTTAAGAAAATATGAGCCAGATCCGGCACATGTGCTCAACTTCGAAGAGATTGAGGTGGATGACCAAAGGTCGTATATTGAGAAGCCATGGACAGACGTGAGCAAGTAATCAGAAACAAGGTCATTTCCCTGTGGAAGTACCATGGAACAAAAGAGTCTACCTGGGAAAGTGAAGAAATCATGAGGCGTAAGTACCCTCACCTCTTTTGAATACCTAGGTACGTTATGAAATTTCAGGGATGAAATTTTTAAAGGGAGGAGAATTGTAACATCCTCGACACTGACCCCATAAGGATTGGTCATAAGGTCCTCCATGAATCGACCATGGGCCATTGGCCATGGATCGGTCAGTTCGATTGGCATGGAATCACAGATCGGTCATGGTCCAACCAATCGACCGACCGACCGATCGATCACGAATTGGTCAAGGTGCTGGCCATGAATTTCCTACCGACCATACTAGTGGGATAGGATCACCAACTTATAAGATGACATTTTGATCACGAGGATTGGTCACGGGATGATTTTGGATTGGCGGATGATCATGGGTCGATTCGACTGGTCGCAGTTTCTAGCCGTGGGTGGTTCCACTCGGTTATTCACCAATATACAGATGATCTGAATTGATCAAATGCGACCGTCTTCCAACCAAAAATGCATCATTCCCTATTTAATCCTTAGTGATCAGAACGGAATCTCGAATTGGTGATGCTCGATCGTGGATCGGTAATGCACTGACCACGAACTCTATTGGTGGATCGGGTGCCGACCGGAATGAGCTCAAGGATAGACCAGGCTATTCCATCACAAAGTCTAAGGTCCATGAGTGCCTTGGCTTAATGCTAGGCCATGGGTAGCGTTATAATTCGTCTTGAACCGATCGAAGGACCAAGGATCGAAAATGGAGGAAATCGGTCGTGACAAGCTCGACAAAAGGCCAGAGACCGATCCAAGGGTCAATCCTGGACCTAGACGGACGCAGCTATGCCTACCGAAGGGCCGGCCAAGGTGCCGACCAATGTCGACCCCTAGGCCGATTGACTCTCCAAGGGGATGGTTTGGGTGAATATGGGCTGTGATGGCCGAATCTCAGGTGTACGTGATTCAATTTTTTGAGGTATACCTAATGATCCCTTCTCTAGCCCCGGAATCAACTTGGATGATAGAATTCTCTAGATTGCCTTCTTGATGAAGAAAATGACAAAATAGGAGAAAAATCTAAAGCCCCCTCATTAATGAAGAGTTGAGTTGTCCTTTGAATATCCAAAAGTCATGATGGCAACCCCAAATATCCTTGGATATTCTAGAAAAAGACGGCACATATGTGGACCAATTAGAGAGCGATACACGAGCCCTCATTAATGACCGAAGGTTCTAGAATTGTCGAGTTGGCAACTATAGCACCATTATTGTCAAACTTCATTAAATGTTCATTAAATATGGCATATAGGTGGACTAATGGGAGAGCGAAAAGCAGCCATCATCAATGATGTCTAGAGGCTAAGAATGCCAACTAAGATCTTTTAGCTTGGCCAACTCATCTTCTAGGTGTAATCATAAGGCAAAGTAGACTTGCCACCCAAGAATATTAGGCGGGCCACATGGAAACTTAAGATTGGGTCATGTGGCTTGGTAATGATGAAGGGCTATAAATAGAAGTAGCCCATTCTCATTGCTTCACCTTGCCCCCATTTCCTCCTCCCTCCTCCTCCTTAGTCGCCCCTCCTCTCACGCCTTCTCTCTCTCCTTCAGCCATCAAAGCAAGCCACCCATCTTGTGTAGTTCGAGCTTTAGTTTGAGGTTCATCCAAGTAAGTATAGTTTATTCCTTCTTTTAGTAACATTCGGGACGTCTTCAACTCTAGGAAATCCTCTCTTGAATAAGCCAAGGGTAGGTCGATTGATTCTTGGATGTTTGATGTATTCTATGACTTGTTCATGTACTTGAATTTCTTGTATGACTATAATGAGGTCACGGTTCATAGCTTTCAAGCGGTACAAGTCAAGGTTCGCCCATAGCCATAAGACGGTATTGAGCCGTACCGAATTCATGACTTGGATTGGTGCAGGGTTCGTTTATGCTTGTTACTCGAGTGGGGCTTTGGACTTAGGCTTGTTCATGATGTTGTTGATGAAGAAATTCATGATTTCATGGCATGTGCATCATGTTTGAGCATAAAGTGCATAGTTCATGGCACGTGCATAAAAATGGGGTTTTGAGTCCTCGAATTCCTTGCAAGAACTGGGCTCGAGTCTCAGAGGCTAGCATAAGGCTTGGGTTCAAGTCCTGAGCATAAGAGAAAAGCTTAATGAGTATGGCATGCATGAGCAAGAAAGAAAGGCTAGAGCGCGTAAGCTCAGGGCATGCATCATATGCACGAATGATTGCAAAAATTGTCATTCATATATACTTGAAGCTTGGTTGTTATCTTTGCAATTGATTTGCCTTCGCCACGGTTTGCACGGAATGACTGACTAGTGTTGATGATGAATCGATGTTCTATTCGAAGGTCAGAGGCTATACTTATTGAGTATTCCAAGTACTCACCCATGTTTCTTTTACAGGTACTTAGAATTATGGCAACTGTGCATTTTGGTTGCCCTATAAAGATATATACCACTACTACGAATGTGGTAGATGTAGAAACTGACATTGCTTATTATAAAGTATAATCTGTTGTATGGATAGAAAAAGGCCTAGGTGAGCTTGTCCTGATGCACTTCGAAGCCTAATATAGGAGATACGAGGACATATGGATAGGACCTCTCTGCGGGTTTGACAATCCGAACCTAAATCTCAATGATATGGATGAACCATCCGAGGCTTCAGACTAACATAGGCACACCGGCCCTATGTAATGGAAGAAAGGTTCCCAATTTTGGTTAGTACCCGTCGTAGCAAAGACAAGGATACCTCAAGCCACTTTTGTATGTAAGATAGGCTTGTAATCATCACTATCCATGTAATATATGAAGTATGTTAGTGGTGTTTGTATCTCACGTTCCCATGTTATTTGTGTCGGGGATTGTATGTTCACGCTTTTTGCATGTGCATAAATAAAAGATAAATGAATCCGGGATGGCAACAAAGCCTAGGATGTCACAAAATAACCTATAGCTCAACCTTCAAGTGAAAGGGGTTATGACACTTATCAATCCACCTAAATTTTTCTAGATATAGTCATGATTACCAAGGTTTTACCTTGGGGATTAAGCAAAGTATCCAAGCCAAGTGTTCCAATAAAAAATATAGGACACATTGAAACTAATTATGGCTATCGTATAGCCTTGATACCACCCTATCTTTTAGAGTGCCACCTATCCATAATGAGTTGTCCCCTTAATAATGAGCTAAGTGCTAATGTGGTCCAATGAAATGGAGACAAGCAAGGCATTAAATGATGACAGTAAGTCATTAGATCTCCACCTCATAAGCCTAGGTGTCCACTCGTAGATTTGGTAATGATAAATTGAGATTTGCCTTGGAGAAGAAGTCGGTGACTCGTAAGCTTAGGTGTCCTCTAGAATCTTAGGTTATGATGAGCCTAAAGGATAGCCTTAGTGAATAAGGCAAAGGCCAACCAATCAATAGAGGATATTAGGAATGAAGGGGTTTATGTGTCCCCTGGGGTCATAGGCACATCATAGGCCTAAAGTGAGCCTTAGAGAGCAGGTAAATAGATGGACCAATCATAATCAAACATGAATAAGCATAGGTGCCAACTAAGGAGACTAGATAGGTCAACTCATTCCTTAAGCTTAATCATGAGATTGACACCAATAATTAAAGAGGAGGAGGCCTATAAAAATAGGAGAAGACATCCTCACATTTTGGAGGGTTAACCATTCTCTCTTTTCCTCTTCATTGCTCTCTTCTCTTTCACGTCCTTCTCCTCCAAGCCACCTAGGAGCCGTCCAATCACTATAGGAGCATCTTGGAACTAGACTCAAAAGTTGTAAGTGGAACCTCTAACTCTTGACTAAGGTGATAGCCAACGTTATCGAGTTTAATAGCGTGCTCACCCTGTAAGCCATGTGTATGTTGTAATGTCCTTTTGTGTGGTTTTCTCATGTTTGCATGCTTGAGTGTGTTCAAGCACTAGGACAAGGTTGAGGTTTGCTCGGCTTAGAAGTGATGTCATGTCGCGATAGCCTAAGCATGCAGCTCAAGCCACGAACCAAGAATTGTGCTCGGCATATTATATAGTATGATATTAAGAGTCATGGCACACCTACTTGAATGAGCATGCCTCCGAGCCTTGTATGCATCAGATAGGAAGAAAAGTAAAAACCGACTTGTGTGATGCATGTATATGATGCACTTAAATGGGGAAAAGTGTCCATCGCCACATAGCATTGGCGACGATGCCTCATTGATTGAACAGGATGCCTTGGTTGAGCTAGGATGCCTGGGTTTGAGCCTGGATACCTTGAGTAAGCTAGCCCCAGGATGCCTTGGTTGAGCCTAAATGCCTTTGTGAGCTAGCGCCAGGATGGCTCAGTTAAGTTGGGATGCCTTGGTTAAGCCAGGATGTCTAGCTTGAAGCCAAATGCCTTGATTGAGCTGGGAGGATCTAGTTGAGCCATGATGACGATAAATGAATTTGCATGAGTGCCGATTTATGCATAATCATAATATGTTGATACGTTCATAGACAAGCTGAAGGTAAGCATGCTGCAATGGACATCTGCATGTAGTCGAGGTGTAGCAATAAGTTGCTAATGATCTACCATCGACATTGCATTGCGAGTGTTATACCTACTAGATTTTGATGATGAGACGTCCTCTTAGTAGACAATTAAGGATTTTACTAACTAAATCCATAACTAACACCGTTATTTTTTCAGAATTGTAGGAATGGAGGAGTTGCAGTCTCAATAGAGGATTTAAGATTTACTCCAGCTTTTTTAAGCATAGAGCATGCAATGATTGTAAATATAACAGCCCATGACAAAAGACTTGTAAATATAACTGATGTAGTTGTGTGTTTGCAAGTGATTGTTTTCTTGGCTGCTTGTTGTTGTATGGGTGTTATATGTACAGTTCTGCATGTGCTTAATTGAAAGATAAAAAGAAACGGGACGGCGACGTGCTTGGGACATCGCGAAAATAACCCTTGCTGCTCGAGACCCTGGAGATGGAGTCAGGGTCATTACATCAATTTTGAGAATGGTACTCGAATTGTGTGAAGCCTTGTTAGGCGAGGCGTCTACATGCTTAATTGCAAGATAAATGTGCATGTTTTGTGTGATTAAGATATTCGTAGTGAATACCATCGGATAGCAAATCAGCGATGCCTTGTGGGAGCCTACAGCGAATTCGAGATGCCTAAGGACAGCAAACCTTGGAAGCCTAAGGACAACAAACCTTGGATGCCTCAAGGATGGATGCCTAAGGACAACAAACCCTAGAAGCTATGACATCCAGATTTTTCGACTCTGTTTTCTATTGAATGAATCGGGCATTTCATTGACACGCCTATAGGGTTACTCTCAGAACTGATCATTCTTGAGATAACTAGACTATTTGAAGAAATTATTAAGGAATTTTAAGGCAATAGACTTGAGAACTCGATCAGGAATCGGCTTCTCGACTGTGTCCATCTTTAGAGACCATTACGGCATAATTAAAGATCGATTTGAAATTAGAAATAGACTGGATCAACAGAGATGTGTGGATAATCGTGGGTAACACCACTAAATTAGAAAATTCTCGTCGACCGACACTAGACTGATTTTCTTATTGTTTTGATACCCTGTGTCAGTATTTGGGTCCTCGAGATTTTCACGACAATCGAGAGTCGCCAATGAGTCGAGTGGATTCATAGTGGCTTGAAGAAAATCGACCATGGGTCATTTGCACTTAAAAATTCCTTAAAGTTACCCGGTAGCCCAGGTTACGCTAAAAACGCGCTAAGTTGAAATTAACTGAGAATTCAAGTCCGATTTCAGAAATTGAAGTTTTTGTCATGTCACAATAAATTCTAGGAATGTCGACTCAATCTCAAAAGATTTTTCTGACACCCGACACTTTTTGGGAAAAAGTCGTCGCCGGGCCGTTTTTGTACAGAAAATGCTGAAGATGGTTGTCGATCGCGAAATTGAGAAGCATGAGGGATTCTTGGATGAGGAAAATTATCAATTTGATAAATAAGACATCAATTGATTTTATGAGAGTCGATTGAGAACGAATTGAGGGAGATTTGTTGAGCAATTGAAGCTTTGTGCTAGGAAACTCGTATGCCCCATGAGTAGTGACTTTTGGACCAATTCAACACTCTAGAAGGGGGCAAATTGGACTCAAATTGTGCTGGTAGAAGACAGCTATAGTGATGGTCCAAGATTAGGGGACAAAGAAGATTTTTGTCGAGGAAAAATCAAGCGCAAAGGGGCCCCCATCACTTATCTCTATCCATTCCTTTTCCTCTCACCCTCAACCGGACAGCTATCTCTCTCCCTCTCCACTTCATGCGACGCCAACACCAACAGAAAAGAAGAAGCCCAACTCCTTCGGTCAGTCTTCAGCAAACGAAACCCCACGCTCTACGTTCGCACAGTTCATGCGTCCACGGCCTGCAACTTCACGGTCAACAACAACAGATTCTATCCACTTTGTTGACCACCAAGTGAAGCTAGCCCGTTCGCTCCATCATCTTCGGAGCTGCCACGTTTCTTCACTCCTTCGGCGTCCTCCTGCAACGACGTCCCTCGAAGACTTCAACAAAGATGCTTTCCTCGTCCGTTCAGCCAGCGAAGCCGGCCACTCCAGTCGGCCCAACTTCAGCAAAGCATGAGCTACCATGCGTCTTCCACCGAGGATTGTGGTCGCTGCAAGACCAATCCATAAGTTGGTGGAGCAATTTCTGAAATTACACCCACCATTGTTCACCAGGACAGGAGATCCTGAAGCTGCTGCTTTATGGGTACAGAAGTTGGAAAAGGCTTTTGCACTGCTGATGTGCAACGAGACTGAGAAGGTAGTCCTTGCAACTTACCAACTGGAGGGAGTCGCAAGCACTTGGTTGAAAACCACCCAGTGAACGGTATTTCCGGAAGGTGTTGTCCCAGAATGGAACGCCTTCCTTGAGGCTTTTAATAGTAAATACTTTTTAGAGACTGCTAGAGAGATGAAAATGGCAAAGTTCTAGCGTCTACGCCAAGACTCCCTAACTGTCGACCAATAGGAGGCGAAGTTCGCTAAACTGTCGCAATATGCTCCTGAATTAATTACGAATCCAGCAAACCGAGTAAGAAGGTTCAGAGAAGGATTCAGGCTAGACTTAAGGAGTACATTGATTTCTCTAAACCTGAGGACTTATAATGACCTTTATGAGAGAGCCCAAATGATCGAGAGAGATCAAAATGAAAGAGCTGCCTTGTCTGGGTCAAGGTTTAATTCCAACAGAGATGCAATACGACATGGGAAGAGGCCCATGGTCGGAGAAAGATTTCAAATCCGCCCAACAGAAAGGGTGGAATTGGCAAGTTCAGGCCTAACCAAAATGGGATATGTCAATTGTGTGGAAGGCGACACGGAATAGCTCTGTGCCCAGCAAGGACAAGAGCATGTTTTGAATGTGGCCAACAGGGTCACATCGCAAGAAATTGTCCGAGGAAGCAAAGAGGGCAACCTCAGTTGCCACCGCCACCACCGAGGGGACAAATAAGGGGATATGCCCCACAAAATGTGCCACAAGGAGGATAGCTAAGACCTCCAATTCAAGGGACCGTGTATGTGATTACACAAGGTCAGGCTGAAGCTGCACCTGACGTGATCACAGGTATGGTTTCGCTCAACGACCAGCCTGCTTATGCTTTGTTTGATCCGGGAGCGACCCACTCATTTATTGCCGAGGAGTATGTTAAGTTGATAGGAGTCAGTCCTATATTATTGGAGTCGGCAATTTGCATATCTACATCCCTAAAAGATAAGGTCACTACTGCTTTGGGTTGTTCGAGGTGCAAGTTAGTGATTGGTGAGTGAGTGGGGAAAATAGATTTGTTAGTTCTAGCCATGTATGACTTTGATTTGATGATTGGCAAGGACTGGCTCACCAAGCAAAGAACTAAAATGGACTGCTATCGCAGAGCGATTCAGTTTGACCCGTTAAAGGGTGAGAGCTTCGAGTTTGTAGGAAGTCGAGGAGGACCCTCGATTGTCCTGATCTCGTCGCAAGAGACATCTCGTTTGTTAGACGAGGGTTGTCAAGGGTACCTGGCAACTGTCGTGGATAAGACAGTTAAGGAACTGAAAATGGAAGACATTTCAGTTGTGCAAGAATTTCCAGATGTCTTTCCAAAAAAAATGCCAGGATTACCGCTAGAAAGAGAAATCGAGTTCGTGATCGAACTAGCTCCAGGGACAGAGCCGATCTCAAAGGCACCTTACAGGATGGCGTTATCTAAGTTGAAAGAATTGAAGGTGCAGATGCAAGAATTGTTGGACAAAGGATTTATTCGTCCTAGTGCATCACCTTGGGGAGCACCAGTTTTGTTTGTAAAGAAGAAAGATGGTTCGTTGCATTTTTGCATTGACTACTGGCAACTCAACTAGGTAACCGTTAAGAATAAGTATCCCCTTCCGAGGATCGATGATCTGTTCGATCAGTTGCAAGGAACGTCAATATTCTTGAAGATTGACTTGAGGACGGGATATCATCAGCTGAGAATTAAGAAAGAGGATATTCCTAAGTCAGCATTTCGTACTCGGTATGGTCACTATGAGTTCACAGTGATGCCATTCGGGTTGACGAATGCTCCAGCTACCTTCATGAATATGATGAACTGAATATTCAAGGAATATCCGGATCAGTTTGTGATCGTGTTCATAGATGATATCTTGGTCTATTCGAGAAGTGACGAAGAGCACGAGAATCATCTGAGATTAGTGCTCCAGACTTTAAGGACGCCTCAGTTGTATGCTAAGTTTAGCAAATGTGAATTTTGGTTGACTCGTGTTGTGTTCTTAGGTCATGTAATTTCCAGAGAAGGAATCTCCGTCGACCCGAGCAAGATAGAAGCCGTGATCAATTGGCCAAGACCGACTACAGTGACAGAGATTAGAAGTTTTCTGGGATTGGCAAGTTATTACAGGTGGTTTGTGGAAGGTTTCTCATCGTTAATATCACCTCTGACAAAACTCTTGAAGAAAGAAGAGAAATTTGTGTGGACAGACAAGTGCGAGCATAGTTTCCAAGAGCTAAAGGAAAAGCTAACTACCGCACCTATGCTGACAATTATATCTGGTCCTGGAGGATTTGAGATCTATAGTGATGCGTCATTCAAAGGACTAGGTTGCGTGTTAATGCAACATGGTAGGATTGTTGCATACGCTTCTCGCCAGTTGAGACCTTATGAGCAAAATTACCCGACGCATGACTTAGCGCTCGCAGCAATAATATTTGCCCTGAAGATTTGGAGACATTACTTATGCGAGGAGAAATTTCAGATTTTCACAGACCATCAGAGCCTTAAGTACTTTTTCTCTCAGAAGGAATTGAACATGAGACAATGCAGATGGATGGAATTGCTGAAAGACTACGACTATGATATTTTATATCACCCAGGAAAAGCGAACAAGGTCAGAATTAAACAACTCCAACCGACAGATCCAGATGTACAGACAATTCTTCAGGAGGACATAGAGAAAAGAAAGGCTGATTTTCAGATTGCTGATGATGGGACACTAAGGTTCCAAGGACATTTGGTTGTACCTATTGATGTAGAGCTTAGAGAAGAAATTTTATCTGAAGCACATCGTAGCAGTTACAGCATTCATCCTGGAAGCACTAAAATGTATCAGAACCTGCGTCAACACTACTGGTGGTCGAGTATGAAGGCACACATCGCCAAGCATGTCGCCAAGTGTTTGACTTGTCAACAAGTAAAAGCTCAACATTGCAAACCGAGAGGACTTCTGCAACCTCTCGCGATTCCATAATGGAAATGGGAACATATCACGATGGACTTCGTGACTGGACTACCAAGGAGTCGGCCCCCTTCATTACAGTTTGAAAGGATCTCAGTTTGGATAGACACGCAGACCTGTACGTGCGTTAGGTAGTTCGAATGAATGGAGTGCTGATTACGATAACTTTAGATAGAGACCCAAGATTTATCGCCGCTTTTTGGAAGAGCTTGCAAAGTGCTCTAGGTACAAAGCTTCAGTGCAGTACGGCATATCATCCTCAGACAGATGGCCAGTCTAAGAGGACAATTAAGACCCTCGAGGACATGCTGAGAGCTTGTGTGATAGACTTCAAAGGAAGTTAGGAAGATCAGCTTCACCTGGTGGAATTTGCCTACAACAACAGTTATCATCAGAGCATTAAGATGGCTCCATTTGAAGCATTATATGGCAAAGCGTGCAGAACACCAGTTTGTTGGGATGAAGTTGGAGAGAGAAAGATAACAGGCCCAAAAATGGTTCAGCAATCAATGGATGCCGTGGCAATGATCAGAAACAGGTTAAAGACCATGCAGAGAAGACAGAAAAGTTACGCAGATAAGCGCCGAAGAACTTTGGAATTCCAAGTTGGTGATCACGTTTTCCTAAAAGTGTCACCAATGAGGGGAACTTCGCGCTTTGGAAAGAAAGGCAAACTGAGTCCGAGGTATGTAGGTCCATTTGAGATTCTTGAGAGAATCGGGAATCTAGCATATTGTCTTGCATTGCTGCCAAGATTGGCACAAGTGCATGATGTCTTTCACGTGTCAATGTTGAGGAAGTATGAGCTTGACCCCACTAACGTGCTCAATTTTGAAGAATTGGACATGGATGACCGTGTGTCATACGTGGAAAGCCCGGTCCAGATTGTGGACAGAAAGGAGCAAGTGCTGCATACAAAGACCATTCCGTTGGTCAAAGTGGTCTGGCAACACCACAGTACTGAAGGAGCGACTTGGGAGACTGAAGAGCCGATGAGAGAATTGTACCCCCACCTTTTTGCTTAAGTTTTGTAAGGTTTAAATTTCGAGGACGAAATTTTTATAAGAGGGGAAAAGTTGTGACATCTAGATTTTTCGACTCTGTTTTCTATTGAATGAATCGAGCATTTCATTGACGCGCCTATAGGGCTACTCTCAGAACTGATCATTCTTGAGATAACTAGACTATCTGAGGAAATTATTAAGGAATTTTAAGGCAATAGACTTGAGAACTCAATCAGGAATCGGCTTCTCGACCGTGTCCATCTTTAGAGACCATTACGACACAGTTAAAGATTGCTTTGAAATCAGAAATAGACTGGATCGACAGAGATGCGTGTCTAATCGTGGGTGACACTACTAAATTAGAAAATTCTCGTCGACCGACACTAGACTGATTTTCTTATTGTTTTGGTACCCTGTATCCATATTTGGGTCCTCGAGATTTTCACGACAACCGAGAGTCGCCAATGAGTCAAGTGGATTCATAGTGGCTCGAAGAAAATCGACCACGGGTCATTTGCACTTAAAAATTCCTTGAAGTTACCCGGTAGCCTAGGTCACGCTAAAAACACGCCAAGTTGAAATTAACTGAGAATTCAAGTTCAATTTCAGAAATTGAAGTTTCTGTCATGTCACAAAAATTCTAGGAGTGTCGACTCAGTCTCAGAAGATTTTTCTGACACCCGACACTTTTTGGGAAAAAGTCGTCGCCGGGTCATTTTTGTACAGAAAATGCCGAAGATGGTTGTCAATCGCGAAATTCAGAAGCATTAGGGATTCTTGGATGAGGAAAATTATCAATTTGATAAATAAGACATCAATTGATTTTATGACAGCCGATTGAGAACGAATTGAGGGAGATTTTTTGAGCAATTAAAGCTTTGGGCTAGGAAATTCGTATGCCCCATGAGTAGTGACTTTTGGACCAATTCAACACTCTAGAAGGGGGCAAATTGGACTCAAATTGTGCTGGTGGAAGACAGCTACAGTGATGGTCCAATATTAGGGGACAAATAAGATTTTTGTTGAGGAAAAATCAAGCACAAAGGGGCCCCCATCACTTATCTCTATCCATTCCTTTTCCTCTAACCCTCAAACGGACAGCTATCTCTCTCCCTCCCCCACTTCGTACGACGCCAACATCAACAGAAGAGAAGAAGCCCAGCTCCTTCGGTCAGTCTTCAACAAACGAAACCCCACACTCTACGTCCGCACAGTTCACGCGTCCACGGCCTGCAACTTCACGGTCAACAACAACAGAATCTCTCCACTTTGTTGACCACCAAGTGAAGCCAGCCCGTTCGCTCCATCATCTTTAGAGCCGCCACGTTTCTTCACTGCTTCGGCGTCCTCTTGCAACGACGTCCCTCGAAGACGCCAGCGAAGCTGCTTTCCTCGTTCGTTCAACCAGCAAAGCTGGCCACTCCAGTCTGCCCAACTTCAGCAAAGCGTGAGCTGTCAGGTGTCTTCCACCATCCACCAAGCAGCCCACGATTTCTTCTTCGCAGCTACCGAGTTAACTCTCACCAATTCCTCTCCAGCAAAGAATCGGTTTGTTGACTCCTTTGCCACTCGTCCGTAGCTGCTCCATCTTCATGTCCCCTCCTGCCGTCTCACGCTGCCAGCGTCTTCGGTCTCCTCAGCAGCGAATCCAGTAGAGTGAAGCCCAACAAAGCCTGCAGCAGCCCACAAATCCTGCACCTTCAGTCTTCTCTTGCTCGTGGATCAGCCCAGCCCATTGAAACCATGGTCTTCAGCTGCAGCCCAGTCTAGTCCACATAAGTTAATTGGCCCAACCTTCCATGGCCCAAGCTTAGTCCAGCAATTTGAAGCCCAAGCTCAGTCCAGCAATTTCAAGCCCAAGCTTAGTCCAGCCCATCTCGAGCCCAAGAAGCCAGCCCGTCTTCAGCTGGCCCAACTCAACTTGGGTCCAGCCCAAAATCAAGAACAAATCTCAGTTGGGCTGAGATTTGTTGGGCCAGGTTAAAGGCCCGGTCAAGCCCGCCGGTGTCGTCGAAATCCCAATTTCGGCCGCCGTCGCGTCGCCGTCGTGATGTCCCGGTCCCCACTTTTAATCAAGTGAGTTTCGCTCACTAATCCCTTATTAGTTTGCTAATTATGCTTAAGGGTTGATTAAATTTAATTAAGTGCAATTAGGTGGTTAGATTAGTTTAGAACAATTAAATTAGTGACTTAATAATGCATGTTAGGTGATTAGACTTAGTCATTAGCAAGTAGAAAGGTTCGGTTATTTATTGAACGAGTCTCGGTAATTTTTCGGGCTCATCTCCGCTTCCAATTAGGCATTACGGGCCTAAATTGGATTTATTGCTAATTAATAATTACTTTTCGAAATTAATTATTTATTTATTTATTTTTCCGGAAATTCAACCGGGATGGCCGGTGACCGGAATTTTGTGCTGATTGTCGTGGTGCAATCCATTTATTTATTTAAGCTCTACGTTGTTCTGAATTGAATTGTTTGTGTTATTTCAATAATTTATTCTAAGTTGTTTAAAATTGAGCAATTGATTGGTAGATGGCCGAGTATGAGTATCTAGTGCCAGAAATGCTTTGATGGGCTATATAGTAGAAAGAATTGTGAGAACAGACTGGAATTACTCTTGCCTAAGACCAATCAGGTACGATGTGATTGGATATACGTGGTTCGGTGATTAAGGATATCACTGGCGAAAACGGCGCCTTAAAGAACGCACGTAGATGAATTATGGACAAACGTGGTCGGCGATTGGGAATATCACTGGTGAAAATGGCGCCTTAAAGAACACACGTTGTTGTCTTCTACATACATCACCTTGGCGAAAACGACGCCCCAGATAAGACACGTGGTTTGATGATTAAGGGTATCACTGGTGAAAACGGCGCCTTAAAGAACGCACGATGTCGGTGATTGGTATGTCAGTTGGCGAAAACGACGCTCAGGAAAATATGTGTGGTCTGGTGACCAGGTATACCATTTGGGAATCATGGTATGAGTGAGAACGACTCAGAGATGGTTTGACGGACCTATAATCGACTAAGTTGATAGACCAATGATTTGGTCAGATGTTGTGTCTTGATTGAATATTTGATGTGATATATGAGCCATCTATGTATAACCCTAATTTGCAGGTTGGAACTGAGGCCAAGGTAAGTCCTCTGACTCCTGTTGTGCTTAGGCAACCGTATGGCGTATTAGTTTACTAATCGGGTCTTAGGAGGTAGAACTTGCTTAGACGTAGTCTCATCCCGGTTGTGGGATAATATTTCAGGCCCCTAGATGGCAGCACCTCCACCTCCTCGTCCTGCTATGCATTTCGATATTCCCCAGGAGATGACTGAGTTAGAGATCCACTTCCACATACACCCTCATCCAAAAGGTTTAGAGTACATTTTAGTTAAGTCGACCGTCTAGGTTGACATGGGACAGACTAACCTGAGGCCCCATGAATATCAGTCGTGGTACCGTGAATATTTTAATGGGCCAAGAGAGGGTCTCATTGCAGAGAGTGACATGCCTGTGTACGTTCTGGAAGAGGCATTTGGGGAGGGTACAGCAGACCATCAGGATGGGTCAGTTGTGGATGTTCAGGATCCAACACTTAGGGCTGAAGCTCACACTCTTGTGTACTCAATTGATGATGATAATTGGAATGGAGACGACGGTGAGATCATGGAGCAGGAGGAGGAGTGGCAGGGGGATGAACCCATAGAGGAGGCACCTAAGGATGAGCCGACATCTGAAGCCGAGGATGAGCCTGAAGAAGAAGATGAAGAGTTTGAAGAAAACGAGCCTAGTAAAGAAGAGTCTGAGGAGGATCAGGATGATGATCCCGAGTACGACTCGGATGAGGACTGAGATCCCATCCCGTTTTGTGAACCTTTTGTACTTGTGATTAGACGTTAGATCAGACCTATGTTAATAGTATTGTAAGATACTATAAGTTGTGTTGAGTATAAAAGTGTGGTTGTGAATTTCAATATGAAAAATATGGCATGCTTTTCTATCCCATTGTTTTATTGTCTGAGGATTTATAACTGCTTCCGCATGTGCAATATAAAATGAAAAAGGTCAGCAATACATAGTCCTGGGATATCACATTCTAAAATCGACCAAGTAGAAGGATGGGTGCATCCCCGAGGATTGGGGCGTGACGTCGGACAGTGAACCGACAATGCCTTGTGGGAGCTTTGAGGGAATTCGGGATGCTTATGGACAACAAACCTTAGAAGCCTAGGGACAGCGAACCCTAGATGCCTCAAGGAGGGAAGGGTATGGACAGCGAACCCTAGAAGTTGGCATGGGCTTGACAAAGAACTGATGCGTACTGCAACAGACTGGACAGGGAACCGGCCGTTAGACGTGGAAATTCCTTGTGTGGATCGGATAGCAAACGGGCTTCTATGTGTCTTAGAAGAAAACATTGTTTGGAAAATTGAGAACTAAAACGTGTGAATCGTATGTGTATGTGTGGTCGAGTCGTTCATGGAGATTGTCAGGTCCTTATGTTGCGAGGTTAAAATTACTTAAGTCATGTTGCTATAGTCCACTTGTTCTTAGTTAGTCTTGTACATTACTGTTTATGTCATAGCTATTGAGTGAGTTGCATGTCTTAAACAAATTTTTCATACGTTTGATGGGTGGATTGTATGGTATAGAATTTTCAATATTTCATTTACTAGGCATTAGCTCACCCTTGTTGATGTTTACATTTTTTTTTAGATCTATAGATATGGCTACTCTTCCTGCTACCCCTATTTCCCATTACGACGCCCCCGTAGACTATGAAGGGCAACTGTATGAGTTCACTGATCCAACTTTCCCTTCTATTGTATTCATGTGGTACACTTCCATGCTTTGGGGAGACATAGTCTCACCAGCTGGCCGCGTCACCATCGCTTTATGGCAATCTACGCCAAATTTGAGGACTTCTGATAGGTCCATTGCCGTATCCAGAGGACAGCAATAGCGACACTGGTAGCAGCAGTGGGGAGCTGTGGGGCGAGGGAGTTGGCGATGATAAAGATCCATTTTTGGGAGCTCAACCTTGACACTTTTTAGGATATAATCATTGCAGTTGGGTGATGGATGGTGATGTAGATAGCTTGTGGGGCTTTGCCATGGTGGCAATGTTGATGCCACGAGGGAGTAGTATATCTTTTTGACCTCCTAGTGTAGCCCAATGAAAATCACCCATATTTATAAATAAGATAAAAAAAAAATGAAAGCTATGATGTTTGATCTCTTATTGTGTCCATCCATTATTATATTGTTTGTTGTTTTTGCTTTCAGCTTTTGCTTGTGCTAAAAAGTGAAATGACTAATAACTCACATTAGTATGGGGTGGATTGGGATGTCACATAATAGGGATAGTCCCAAGGGCTTGCTATTCCCGCTTGGCAAGCAGTGTTGTTGCTCATTGGTCGGTTAGGTTCTGTATAAATTGGCGGAGTCCCCATTTCTTGAATATCTCCTTCTATTATCAATGGGTTTAGGTTTACCATGCCGAAGTTGTTTTTGTTGGTGCGCACCCAAATGGATTAACTGTTCCACCCAAGCCAGGCCTATTGGCGTCAACATGACCATTTCGGTTCTGATCATTGGTAATATTGGACCTTGACAATATTCTAACGGCTTGTGGTGGCACAGTCTAGCTTAAGTTTCCGCCATTGCTGACAAGGGTATAGAAAACTACTGGTACATACCCCAAAGCCACTTGGCCACCCTAAATCAAAAGCAGCAGATTCATCAACCCTGCTTGTGACATAGTTCGGATGCTAGCTTTGTGATCCATGAAGTGATTGTGCCCAATATATGATTTACCATATGATTGGTCAAATAATTATGCTGCTCTTCGAACATCCTTCTCATAGTAGCCACCATGATAGAATCTAGGACTAACTCTCTCCTTTCTTCCTTAGTAAGGTTCCGCGGGATGTTAGTCGAAGTTGCACCAATGTTGACTTCATTACTAGGTCAAATTCGTCATTTCCAATCAGGAATCCCTCTCAATAACTCACTGCAGAGATTGATTATCCTCGGCAGAGGCATTGTAGCTCTCATGATTCCTTGTTATTTGCCATCAACATTTCCTTAAATGGGAACACAATGGTCCCACGAGGCATGCCAAAAAGATGTTTTACCAAGAATGTTTTTCTACGAAATATCTTTCACCATAGTTTGGCACTTCGGCCTTTTTGTTTGTATCACTTTCTATGCGGCCCGGAAGGAAAACATGATATTTTAATGGCTAAACTATGGATAAGGGAGATAATAAATTCAAGTAATTTAAAAGACTAAAAAGAGAATAAAAGATAACAGCAACACAAATGTGAAAAGCAACATGACTCTTGTCTGTAGTGATCTTTCTGTCCCCTTACAATATTCCCACGGCGGGTACTTATAGTTAGATGAGTAGCTAACCGCCGCAGTGGTTATGATTCAAAATTTAAACTATTCCTAGGTCATTTTGAATGCTTTCAGTAACCGCATTATGTTATCCACAAAACGGTTGAATTTTATTGTTAATAAACATTTCGGTAACTTGTCAATTTGCCTCTCCCGAATTGTCGCTAATACCGAACCGTCTGTAACCGGAACTGTGGTTACATCTGGATCTCCTTCGAGCCTGCTTGCCGATCAATTCATAGAGCCTGTGGGCTTTATTGGCTAAGGGCGGCCCACGAAGGCCACCTTTTGGTGTCAACAAGTTCATGTATCTCTTATGTACATGACTTCTCAAACTCTATAAATAGATTTGAAATTCTGCATTCCAAGCATCACTGGAAACACTACATCTTCTTATTTCAATTTTTTTTTTAAGAGTGTCAGCTTTAATATTTGACAGTCTTGTTTTCATAGTGCTAATTCAAACAGGTTTAGGGTATTGTATATTGGGAGTGAAGCTGCTTAGCATCATTAGTAGGGACCAATCGCCTTAAGGAGATTTGATTTGCCATACCTCACCTTCTATTTATTTTTTGTTATCATTTTCTTGGAATTATTAGTTTCTGGTTACATCAAATAGTGTTACGTATACCTCTTCCAATACATAACTTCTGTTCTATATATTCCAACAGAAGGCAGTCTCTCAGTCACCATCGATGGACCTTATAATTTTTGTAGTCATTTGGCCATAGGCAGGACTCAGATTGACCATCATGAAAGCGACCAAATAGACTTTTCCTAGATACATGGGATTCAATCTTCAGACACCACGGCCGAGTCTAGTCTTCCTCGGCTTCTCCTCACGCCTTGCCCTTTTCAATGCCAAATTCCTTCTCCCAGCGCAACATGCAAAGGGGCGACCTTGATTTTAAAACCCCTCCAGACACGGCAATCTCAGTCACGGTCGTTCTCGATCGAGTCCAAGACAGATACAGACCATCAAGATATGCCAATTTGTTCACACCGGTATCACTCTGGCTTCCTTCGAATCTTTGCTCAGCCAAGCTTGAAGCAGACCCGAATCAGAGAAATCCATCAACGATCCATGAAGACAGTGGAGAACACGGCAGAGAAATTGCAGATCAAGTCTTCCTATGTGTTTTTGTCCTCGTACCAAACCAAACACGTATATATATGCACTCAAAAAAAAAAAAAAAAAAAAAAAAAAAAAAAACTAAGTGGCCTCAGTCTCTGTCTGATCCCCATCTTCAACTGAGAGAGAGAGAGAGAGAGAGAGATGAGTGGTTGATTCTCCAGCAGATCATCAGCTAAAAGGTTGATGAATTACGTACGTGTCGTTCATCTGAATGGCTGCTTGGAGTACTTTGAGCATCCTGTCACGGTGGCCAAGTCACAAGCTCTCCAGCAGGCCCTTCCTTTGCACGGCTTCACAGCTTCTCTCCACCACAACAAGCTCCAAGTCCAAGCTTTTGAGGCCCGACAAGGCCCTCAAGCCCGGCCACCTCCATTTCCTATTCCCCTTCTCGGCCGTTTAAGCCGATGTCTCCCCCCGTGAACCTGGCAGTCCTGGTCGGGAAGCTCAGCGTGCAGGCCAAGCGCGTGCAGCGCGTGACGATGAAGGATCCTCCTAGGACTAGTCTCTCGGAGAGGCTTTACGTCTTGAGCCCAATGTGCAGCTTGCCGGCTAGGACCTACGCTTCGAGCCCTGATAGGTCCAATTCTTCTTCCCCAAGCAAGAGTCTTGTTCGGCCTCTCGAGACCGAGAGGGACCCCAGAGCATACGGCATGCAGAGGTTATTGCAGAAAGTAAGCAATCGAACAACATCATAAACAAAATAAGAAAATAAATCGAATACCAGATTTACATGATTCGATCATAATAACCTACATCCACCGGTAAAATAGTGATAAATCTCACTACAGATCAAGTGATACAACGAAGATTACAATCACAATCAAGTCACTCAAACACTTTCAGTGCTTCCCAAGCCCTAATTACACCAAATAACTCATGTAGTATTTGGCCCCACAATTGCTTCTGAGATAATCTTTTAATCTCACAACAAAATTACACAAATCCTAACGACAAGACTTAATTGGCTTCAATGCATAAAAGCTCTTGGGGTACTTGTATGAACAAGAACAACAAGCCCACTTTCAAGCACTCAATATAGGGTGCTTCAAGATTCTTGGATATCTTCAGGGCGTAATTCACAAGCAAAAGCTCTCCTTTTGATACTCTCCACAGAAACACATCCACTTCTTATATATAGACAAAAATTGGATCCAAAATGAGAATCCTCCTTTTAGAAAACCATCTCAAATTAGGAACACCATTCAATTAGGAAACCTAATAAAAATAGGATACCTACTTGAATTAGTAAACTTTATTTTTCAGATTCAAACTCGAGACATATATTTAACAATCTCCACATTGGCTCGACATTTGAGCCAAGTCACAATCACTTTGTAAATATTCAAACTCAGTTGTTGCTTTCTCACAGCACCTAATGAGCTCGACTGCCACAGATATGTTCCAAGTCCAAGCTACGTTTGAACTTCGCCATGACCAAGGATCTCATCAGAACACTAACTTCACATCCACTTTTAACTACTCCGTAAAGATTTTTTGACACAACATCCTTTATCACAGATGAAGCAAAACCATTGTTGCATTTATACTTGTTAGGATATCAAACATGTACCTTTTTAATAGCAGTAGTTACAGCAATCGTTAGCTCCACAGGCTCCACCTCACTGTGAGCACCATTTGTGTCAGTTACTTCACTAGTATTAGCTACCTTAGGAGTTTCCAATTGCAACTCCACCTCAAGCTGAATACCATTCAAATCTATATAAACACTACTACAATTACTCCTAACCAGAAGTATTAAAGACTCGTCAAATATAACTTCTTTGCCGATAACAGGTAAATTTAATTCAAGACTCTACAACGAATAACCGTGTTTACCATCATCAACTCAAACATAATAGGGGCAACCAAATATTCTAAGAACAAAATAATAAACAACGTTACTTAAGCACCCTTCTTCGAGAGTCCAACATCCAATCACTGTAAAGGTGGATCTATTAATCAAGTAGCTCATCACCAGGAATCTCCTAGCCATACCAGTACTGGAGAGCATTTTATGGGTCGTCTCTAGTAACGTTTTGCTATCAATTCTGCAACATTTTGTGGTTCATTGGTATTAATGCGGTATTTCACAATGCCTTTCCTCATGCATAATTCGTTCAACGGCTTTGAGCAAAACTTCATCTACAATCCATCCACACCTACTTGATCGTTTTACCAGTCTTCTTTTATATTGAAGCTCTCAACTAACTAATCCTAACAACAATATCAAACTTGTGCCAAGCATGAACACTCATGTCTTCCTCGAGTAGTCTTTTTTTGGTAAAGGTAAGAAATATATTGACTTTAAACCAGAAAGCTATATAGAGCTATATAGCGAGATCTCGGACCCAAAAACTTTCACTCACATAGACAAAAGTCAGAGTGAGTGGAAGGGGGCCAAGGTAAAAGGAAACAAGCCAAGCGGCTAAAGGAAAGGGCCAAACAGTAGCCAAAGAGAACCAGCTAGCCTCCCTAAAAAAGAGACTAGAGAGAAAACAAAAGTGAAACCCAAAAGCCCACTTTAGGATAGGTAGATAAGAAAGCCACGGTTGCCATAGAGAGGAGCGAAGACCTCCACACCAAGCTTCCATTGCAGCATCTAGGAATACGAAAGAACCTCCTAACAATAAACGTTAAAGGAGAAACCCCCTACTCAAAAGCCGGATGACCAAACAAGTAGATTAGTCCCCTAAAATGGATGGATTGAGCGCCCAGCTTTGTAGTAGTCTTCTATTTGCAGTAGTGGGAGGAACATGATGGAAGAATAAGACTTTGTCCTTTATAACTCTTTCAAGATGTCCTTTCATGGCCGAGAGGGAAGGAGGTCTACCCCGGAAAAGTATGTTATTCCGCTCCATCCATATGATATTGCAAAGAGCGGCAAACTCGAACCGAGCGAGAGAGGAGCGAAAAGAAGCACTGGATAAGTACTTAATCGCCCAGAGCAGATTATCCGCCCAAGATTTATTCCGCCAAGCGAAATTAAATCTAGCAGCCCAAAAAATGATTAAGGCAACAGGAATAGGGCAACCAAAAAATAAGTGGTCGACCGAATCAGGTCGAGAAGAGCAAAAACCGCAATTCACAACCGGGATATGGCCATAGGTGAGTAGTAGAACTTGAGTTGGTAGTCTATTTTTTGTGATCAACCAAAGCAGAAATTGGTAGCGGGGAACTAGTGAAGAGTTCCAAATGAAGGGAGCCAACTGATTTGGTTGGCCTCTCGGCCGAATAGCGTCCCATGTTGAGGCTGCAGAGAAGTTGCCAGAAGGGTTGCCGAACTAGGAGAAGCAATCAGGATCACCAATAAGATGAGGAAGGGGGTCAGCCCAAGTGTTAATCACTTCCAAAACACCCGAAGATGGGTCCAGAAAAGCCAAATAATCAGCAACAGTAGCTCCTTTGGGAAGCCGAGTTCGATACATATCTACATTAGAGAATAATAAGTTAAGCGGCCCTTTAGGATGCCAGTTGTCAAACCAAAAGGAAGCCGAGCATCCATCCCCTATGCGCCAGGAAAAGGACTTGCGGAACTCGTCACGAGAGGTCTAGGATTTTCTTCCAAGACCAAGAACAAGTTGTAGGTTTAGAGGCGAACCAGAAATTTACATTCTTCAAGAAGACTAAATGGATCCATCTGCACCAAAGGGATTCCTTGTCTGTGAATAAAAACCAATGTGCTTTAGCATGGCAGCCGTATTGCTTTCCCTTAGTCTTCGGATTCCCAGGCCTCCTTCAGACTTTGGGAGGCAAACGTCAGAGCAAGCAACTTTGGCTCCACCCGTGCCTAGGTCTGGACCCTTCCATAAGAATTGTCTCAAAATTCACTCAATATTTTATTCAAGATCGATCTTGGTAGGATGAACACATTTGCCCAATAAACTTGAACAAAGTAGAGCACCGATTGGATGAGTTGTAATCGGCCTGTATAGGAGAGAAACCGTTGTGTCCACGATTGTACCCTTGAAGTGATGATGTTTACTAGAGCGATGCAATCAACTTTCCGAAGCTTGGACGAGATGACTGGAATTCCAAGATACCGGAATGGTAGGGATCCCTCCTCGAAGCCAAATAGAGAGATGAAGGCATTGCAGTAATCAGCAACCCCTGAGAAGCAGATAGTCTTCCTCGAGTAGTCATCGACAACTATTAGCATAAATCTATACCCTTCTTTGAAGGAAATCACGACAACCTTCAAACATTTAAGTGAATTAACTCTGTACTTTTCGTGATTTCTTTGACAATCGTAGAAAATTATACTTTCCGCCATTGATCTAAATCATAGCACCTACATATATTTAGTTTACTAGCAACATAACCATACAACATATTTCTTTCACCTAAAACTCTCAAACTTTTCTCGTTAATGTGCCCAAAAACATATATGCCACAACTCAGACTTTCGAACACATCCAATGTCTCCACTAAGGGTGAGCATGGTCCGGGTTGGTCCAGTCCACCCTCTAACCCTAAGACCAATCTATAAAGTGTCGGTCCTCAATTTTTAGGACCAAGGACCGACCCTTTTGAGCTTGGGACCGGGGACCGGACCGACCCAATGGGTTCGGTCCGGTTCCAAGGTCAACCAAGGACCAATCGATAATTTTTTTCGTCTCATTTTTTATACTCCCTAAAAAAGGCAAACCTACAAATTCAAATTACACATCCATCGACAATGCAGCGTTGTGCAACTAAACTATAAATACCAATACATATTCAAAACCTTGTGATAAGCACTTCACTAGATCCAAATATTTGCCAACATGAGGCATTGGACAGATTTTATGAAGGCTTAAACATAGTAAGAGGAGCTGAAGTAATCAACAAAATCATAATTCGAAGTCAAAAGAGCAAAAGGACACAAAACCAAGAAAGAAAAAGTGGGCACTTTGTTCTGAAATTTAATTATTATTCAAATTAAACCATAGCTGCGTAGCATCCATAGTTACTCAATAATGATGAGTTCACAAAGTTTAGAGAGTTTGCCGGTGCATATCTATAATCAAGTGCTTTTTACCTTGCCACACAACTCCCAAGTCAAGTGAATTTGGCCTGATTCTTGTGCCAAATTAGGTCAATTCTCTGGGAAGGTCGTTAGCACTACAATGATGGAGCCTACAACCAATAAAAAAGCCGATTTCTCAGAAAATCCACAAGACAATTTGAACCCATACTCGTAGGAATTCTTATATCATCCCAAAATGCTGCAATTCTTTTTTTAGCATTACCAACTATATGCTCATTGTCACATTGATATCGTCAATAGGAATCCATCTGGAAATAAAGAAAAACTAGTCATTACAAACCCATTCAAGAGAAACTCACGTACAAATCATTCATCAATAATGAGCAAGATGAATAGCTACTTGAGTATCTTCTTTACTATATGCAAGCACACTTGTATCCAGAGAACCTTCAGTCTTAAAGTCGGTATTTTTCTCATATGCACCTCCTAAAGTCATTATATGACTTTAACCACTGAATTTTGAATTAATAAGGAAATTGCAATCAACAAAAGTGACATTTTACCATATTATCTCACTTTTATTGTGTGATCTAGCAAATTATTTGTGGCATGCTAGCTGGTGAACACAACATTAGTAATATTAGGGGACTTCCCTTTGATTGCTGCTTTGATCCCAGACCCAATGGACTCAAGTCCCACATACTTTACAAGGCAGTCTCCAGCCTCAACAAACACCTTGACGCTTCCACCATAATTTGCAATAGCTAGTCTTAAATTAAAAGACGACATATCCAAAAGCGACAACAACTAGAATTGGGGGACATCATCAAAATTTCATTTTTTTTCCCAACGAAACTTTGGCATTTTTTTACCTAATTTCAATTCATAAATTACAAGCTCGTGTCTTTATCAAGCTTGTAGCTCCAACATGCAACGACCTATATTTTAAAATACATGACATCAATGCAGTTCGACTGCTACTGTCACGCCTCAATCCTCGAGCGTGCACCCATCCCTCACTAGTCGATTAAATAGTGACGTCCCAGGACACATCGCCGACCCATTCATTTTAATACGCATGCGGAAGCATATAATAATCCCTAGACAATAAAACAATGTGATAGGAAAGTAGAACTTCAAATTTTGGACTTTTAAAAAAAAATCAACCACACTTATATACAAGCAACCAAAGTTGTATATATCACAATACAAACAACAAACTTCAGGTCCTACAAAAACCATCTTAGAAAACAAAGTTTGCAGACAGGAGGGGTTTTCATCTACTCCGGGTCATCATCCTCCTCGACGATCTCTCCTTCTTCCATGCTCTAGCTGGAACCCAATTCTGAGTACACCGGAGAGTCAGAATCACCTTCGAGCTTGGGATCTTTCGCGTCTACCACCGATCCACCCTTAAGATCTGCTATACCCTTCTTAAACGCAACCTCCAACACATATAGAGGTAAATCATATTCCGGGACTGGGCCCACCCTTCGTCCATCACTATAGTGGTGATACCACACCCAGTATTGATGGGGCAACTTTTTGGGTTCACCCACATCAACCTAGACGGTGGACTTCACCAATACATATTCCAACCCTTCTGCGTGCCCATGTATGGGAATGTGATAACCTATTTCTGTGAACTTCTTCGGTTCACCAAAATGCTCAGGACGAGCTAGAGGGGCTGCCATCTATGGACCTGAAATGTTGTCCCACAACGGGGTGAGACGACGTCTCAGCGAGTTCCACCTTCTAAGACCCAACTAGGAAGCAAATACGCCATAAGGGCTGCCTAAGCACAACATGGGTCAGAGGACTTACCTTGGCATCAGTTCCTTCTTGCAAGTCAATTCAAATAGGCATCCAATCAATTATTCACTTAGATCGACTCATCGATCAATCGACCTAGTTGATTACATGTCATCACGACCTTCTCTCGGTCGGCCAAATCAATACTATCTAATAAGTCCGCTCGTATCAGGACTGCCCCCTCTAAGTTGATATTAGATAATATAGCTTGCGCTAAGCTGATAAATAGGATACTGCTCTCTTACTAAGCTGACATATCACCCGCATGTTGATATAGTATACTAACCATGCTCACCCTAAGCTGATCAATAATATAGCTCGCTTTGAGCTAATAAGGTGTACTGCTCTCATACTAAGCTGCCATATCAGAGCCCGTAGGTTGATATAGTATACCGGTATACTGCTCGTAGTCTACGCTGACATAACGCCCATAGGCTGATATAGTATACCACCCCAACCATTCAATCAATTCATCAATTTTATCGTACTCAATAAAAATACTCGTGTGTGGGTACACGGTCAGCCTTAGCCAAAATATCATAATTTCCTTTCCATAAATCCCACCATTTTATATTGTCCACTAACATATTTTTGGCGCTGTCAACCGACGCACGGTTATTTTCCAATTAATTATTGAAATTAAACAAATTTAGGAATAAATTCCTAAAATCACAATCACACTAAATTAACGCAAAATTGGGCTCAATTAAATAAACGGACCACATCACAGCAATTAACATAAAATTCTGATCACCGGTTATCCCGATCTAATTTCCAGAAAATCAATTACTAATTAAATAATTACGAAAAATAATAAATAAATGCCAAAAATGCGACTTAGGCCTGAAAAAGCCTAATTGAACGCCGAGATGGACCCGGAAAATTTACGAATCACTCTAGATAAATACTAGAGCTTGTCTAGGCCCTAATTGCATTAACTATCCACCTAGCATGCATCGGTAAATAATTAAATTAACTAAGCTAATCTAACTATCCACCTAAACCATGCTTAACCTAAACTAATCAGCCCTTAAGCATAACTAACCTACTAAGCGAGGATTATTGAGTTAAACTCACTTGTTTGGTGATCCGATCGGTGCAAATCGATGGGGACGCAACGGGGCTCAACTCTCTCCAAAGCGGGCCTCGCTTCCGGGGCCGAGAACACCTCCAAAACAGGCCCGAGGTGCTGCTGGAAACCCACTCTTTCAGGTTCTTTCTGGGCTGAAACAGAGGGAAACAAGCTCGGTTTGAGGCAACAATGGGCTAAGGAAGGTTGAGGGAACCAAACTGGGCCTAGGCAGGGACTCACGGCGGCGAAACGGCGGCTGGACTGCTCCGGCTGAGCTCCACCAAGCACGAGACAGTAGTTGGGACAGCAAGAGACGTGACTGAGGGGTCGGGATCAAGCATGACGCGTGCGAGAGGCAGAGGCAACTGACGGCGACGGCGTGCGATCCAACGATGGCTTGCGACAGACGAGGGCTGCTCCAGTGACTCCTCTGATCTGCTTGGGCTTGGGCTTCGAACGACAATATGGAGAGGGAGAAAGGAGCTGGTCAACTGGCCTGGTAGAAGAGGGAGAGAAGAGGGAACCAAGGGGCTTACTAAGCTTCCAAGGTTATCTTCTTATCCCCTTGACTATCCACCACCACCAGCTACATCCCTAGGCTGAAAATCAGCCACCAAGGCTCCTTCTTGCACACTTGAAATGGTCCAAAAACCATAGGTGGTGAGGGGCTACAAATTTGCTTGATTTCCTCTTCAATTGGACACTTATCTCTCTTTTAATCATCCAAATTTGTCCCTAAAAAATTCAATCAACCCACCATAGATCAAATTGATATTTTTCCTCACCAATTGATCCCACTTGCTTCCCAATTTTGCGATAAAAAACGATCCCCGACATTTTCTAGACAAAAATGGCCTTACCTTGACTTTTTCCCAAAAAGTCTCAGTTTGCAGAAAAATCTTCTGAAATGAGTCAAAGTTCCTAAAATGACTTGTGACATGATAGAACTTTCAATTTCTGAAATCGAATTCAAATTCGCGGTTAATTTTAGCATGACATAATTAAAATGCAAATTAAACATGCGATATAATCAATATACAAGCAAGTAAAGGCCTAATTACACTAAGAAAGCAAGACATCATTATTCCCAACCAAACCCGGCATTTTTTAGATTTTTGAAATTTTTGAAATTTTTAATTTCAATTTTTGAAAAAAAAAATTATTATTATTCATCCGGGCCGGGTCGAGTCCGATCTAACCTAGCTCAAGTCTGACCTAGTCAGGCGGCTCGGTCAAACCCACCCGGGTCTCGCCCGGTTAGGGGCAAGCCGGTCAACCCGCCCAAAGGACCAGACTCAACTAGGGTGGTCAGGTCTTTGCTTGGCTTGGGTTGGGCCCAATTGACGGCTCAACCCCCTTTTTTTGTAAAAGAAGGAGACTTCTGCAAGCCCATAGCCCAGATCCACTCTACACTGTCGGCTTGCATGCAAGGAAGGCCAAGCAGGCCAGATCCGTGATCGACCTAGCTCGGCTGCACCCTTTGGTTGACGACCGCCCGGTCGCAACCGGGAGGAGATGACGCCGCACGCCCCACGAGCTCTCTGGTGAGGATGGCGGCAGACAGTTTCGGTCAAGCAGCCCTAGAAACGGGGAGGCGTCGGTCAATGGTGGCATTCCGCCGCCTGGGACCCCTACTTTATGGCTAATAAGTCGCAGCAGGGGAGGCAAGGACGTCAAACGATGCAGGTGGCCTCCAACTAGGGCGCAACGGCCCTGTTTCAGCTAAGTAAGGACATAGCCCGGCTTCTGGGCAACCGACGGTTCCACTCCGATTACCAACGATCCTAGCCGAGCTCTATGAAGGGTAGTCGAGAAGGAAAGGTTCGGTCGGGCAATATAGCGAAATAGATTGTTCGTACTGCGGATCTAGGGAGTTTTCGACTCAGTCGAGATCCGAGCGGGGATCCAGGGAGATAATAAGGCGTGTCGGGATTACAAGAAACGCAACGGGGATGGGTAGGGGGCTGGAGCTCGCCCGAACCGATTGAGGTGAGCTCCGGCCGGCTTGATTCCGAGGAACGCACACAAGGTGTTCGATAAAATACCATCCTGGGCTCCAGAGGAAACGGCGGCGGGGGCGGTGGTCGGGCGACACATCGGCGGTGGTAACGGTGGTCCGAGGACTCCTTCTCCTTGGCTTCTTCTCCACTAGATTTCTCCTCAGTTTCCCCTATCTTCGGTCCACTCTCGGCTCCCCCGTTTTTCTCCTCCCTTGTTCAATTCTCTCCCCCCTTGTGTTCTTGCAGTGTTGTCTCCTTTCTGCCATTTTAGTTCTCCTTCTTCTATCCCTCCTCCTATCCCCTCCTATCTTCTTCCCCTGCTCTGCCCTACCTGCTCCTATTTTCTCGCCTTGCTCTATTGTCTCTTCATTGTTGTAGGTTTCCCGCGCGAAGGACTACAAGAGGAGGAAGACAGGCTGGGGTTGCGAGCCGGGCTAAAGGAAGGATGGGCTGGGCCTAGCATGGGGGAAAGAAAAAGGAAAGAGGGGCAGGCCAAGCCAAGGCCGGATCCAGCCCGACCCGACCCGCTAAGGCCCCTTTTTTAAAATTATTTTTTTAATTAATTTAAATTTTTTTATATGTAATTTTTTTACATGTACTTAAAAATACAAATTATTTATCAATAGCTACTCCTCTTTAAATGTAGCTTCAAAGAGGTTGCATTCAAAGACATAAGACACCTAAATTATTTCGACGGTAAAGAGACCCTAGGTGCATAGGCACGCGTCGGGTTGACGGAAAGGACTCAGAGCTATGGAAGTGCGTCTTGTGAATAATAAGAAAGAGAGACCCCGGGCTACAGAAGCATGCCATGTCATAGAAAAGAGAGACTCCAGGCTACAGAAGCACACTGTGTCATAAAAAGAGAGAGAGAGAGAGAGAGAGAGAGAGAGAGAGAAGAGACCCTAGGCTACAGAAGCACGCCATGTCATAAGAAGAAAGAGAGACCCCGGGCTACAAAAGCACACCGTGTCATAGGAAGAAAGAGAGAACCCGGGCTATAGAAGCACGCCGTGTCATAAGAAAGAAAGACCCCGGGCTATAGATGCACGTCGTGTCATAAGAAAGAAAGACCTCGGGCTATAGAAGCACGCCGTGTCATAGGAAAAAGAAAAGACCCCAAGCTATAGAAGCATGTCATGTCGTAAGAAAAAGGAAAGACCTCGGGCTACAGAAACACGCCGCTGAAAGATTTCGGGCTACAGAAGCACGTCGTGTCATAAGAAGAAGGAAAGACTCCAGACTACAGAAGCACGCCATGTCATAAGAAAAAGGAAAAACCCTAGGTTACAGAAGCATGCCATGTCATAAGAAAAAGGAAAGACCATGAGCTACAGAAGCACGCCGTGTCATAAGAAAAAGGAAGGACCCCGGGCTACAAAAGCACACCATGTCATAACAAGAATGAAAGACCCCGGGCTACAGAAGCACGTCGTGTCAAAGAAAAATGAAAGACTCCGAGCTACAGAAGCACACCGTGGCATAAGAAAAAGGAAAGAAATGATGTCTCACCGTGTAACAGCGGGTTTCGACTGGGTCGGAAACGCACGATTTGAGGAAAACCAATGAACCTTTGTAGATGACATGGTTTAAGGTTGACCATGAACCTCAGGAAATGGCATGGTTTAAGGCTGACCATGAACCTTGTAGTCTTTAGGGAAGCATCCGCTAACCCCTTGAAATCTGCATGTCTTCACTGGGGAATCTTATCAAACTCAACTTGGGCAAATGTCATTAAGGATGGCATCAAAAGATGTATTGGCAAATTGTAGTATCAATTGACCAAGCTAATCAAGCTAAGTCTGATTGCCTTGAGAAACATTCGATGTCAATTAGCATCACGTGGCGCAAAGTTGTCATATTGCTCGGGGATGTATATTAATCACCAAATTCTTTGGGAGACAAGTTCTTATCAAAACGATTTTCACTTGTGAATTAGGTTTATTAAGCATGCCAAACTAGAGCTTCTTAGTTAGAAAGGGTTTCTCACATACTCTCGATAAAATGGTTGCTTGATCACATCCATTCATGTGGGAGATAATTGGTTGCTGAGGGTATCTCACATAACCTATGTTGAAGGCTTCCAGAAACATTCGCGATGAGCACAATCTGATCGATCAAAAATGTCTTTTGAAAGGACCGCAATATAGGCTCGGTTAGGGCTTACACAAAGGAATTATTGCTTTGAGGCCAATAAAGGAACATTTGTCGCTATCTTCATCGGGTTTACAAGTCGAAAACCTGGAAGATAAGACAAGATAGAATTGCTTCCACTCTTTTAAGTGGTAGCTTCTTTGTAGCATTCTCATTTTCACTCGAACCATCCTAATCAGAAGAGACTTCGGAAGAGGGTTGTAATGTTGGCTCAGGAAAGACTGGAAAGGCTTAAAATTTTCCATAGGGTTTTTAAGAGTCGGTGATCATCATGGCATCGTGACCAGGTCACTCGAACTTTCGAAATCATTTGGCTTTCGAAACACGGCACATTTCAAAAGTCCCTTGACTAATAATTTATGCATGGGAGCTTTGCTCCTCTCTCTAATTTCCTTTGCACTTGCGATGATTTTTTACGCAGGCACCTGGATTTTGATAATTTTTCTTTCACATAAGATACAGCCTTTTGGATCTTTTTCTTAACGGGCATTGGCCTTGCTTTTACCAGGCACACTGCTTTTTCATGCTCCCTAATTTTGTTGAACTTTTTGCTCTTTGAACTTTTGGAGCTCTTATGACTTTCGAGATGCTTTTCACATTTTTTTCGTAAATATCAATTATATGTGGTCAATCCTTATGCCTTGCCCCAGTGAAGGGAGATGATCACCGCTCAAGATTCAGAAATGAACAATCAGGCCCAAATTGGTTAAAGCAACGGATATCAGTGTTTGGGTAGAGAAGGAAATGCTCTTCTTCACCTTGGAATGAGTCAAGCTCTGATGAGAATTTCTCATTGATGCAAGTGAAAGTAATAGAACCTTTCTCAATCTTTTGCTCTACAACACGACCGTAACCTCCTATGCTGCCCTAATGTAGGGTCGTTCTCGATAGGGGTACTTTGAAGGATCATCTTTATTCGGCCCAAAGGGGTAGCAAGAGATTAGTGCAATGCTTGGGATTGATGAAGGAAACGCCTTTATCATTTCAATCTTTACGCTCAAAGTGAATGATTCCTTTGTCCTAAGATAAGGTAGCTTTTCACTTAACTGTCAAAAGTGTTTGAAGGATGTGTTTAGAAATGCTTGCCTTTTTTTCATCCTAAGCACTTCTTGTTTGGCATGGTTAACGTTTCACCTTTCTGCCCGAATGAAATCATTTTTACGAACCCCTTTTCTTGAGGGTCACCAACACAAAGCACACATAGTGACACTAGAAATAGGTCATACGAATGATGCCATGCATTTTTTTTTTTGGTTTTTTATTTTATCGTCTCAGTTTACCTCTCATTTAAGAAAAAGAGATATTCAACTGTTTGTGCAGAGACTTGATGGGTCCTTCAATCGACTCTTTCCTCTAACATTTCCTCATCAAACGATAAGGTGCTTGAAACACAAGTAGATATGTGTGTATGTAACATATGCATGATATCTACGATGTTATGCATGATGCTATGCAACTCGAATTGTGCATAAAGTGGCTCCTCGGCCTTGATCTCATTCTTGGAAAATATTTCTTGACTGCATCAGCATTTACAGGTCGATTCCATTCACGCTCGATCCCCTTCTGATCATCGTTGATGTCATCAGAACATGCGAGACTTTCTTCATGGACATCCGAGTCACGTGAGTCCTTATCATGATTATGCATAATAAAATGCCTGGGATGCGATGAGATAAGTTAGAGCGTGTCAACAATAAAGATCATGCATATCGTTTTCAAAGAATTTTTTGAAGTATTTTTTTGTAAAAAGTTTCAAGAACTCATCCTCATATCATCAGATTTCCTCATCCTTGCAAAACAGTCAAACTTTAGAGCTTGTGGAGGCCCAGGCCTCAGCGACCATCATAGGACTAGTTTGATATGCTTCCACATGTCCTTAATAAAACATGCATCTACTTTATCGAATGAGAAAAGATAAGGCCATATTTTAACACACGCCACCCTTGACCAACAGCTCAAGATTGGGCTAACCAAGTTCACGCTACGAACAACATAGACAAGAAAGAAATAACAACGAGATCCCACGCAAAGGATTGGTCATAAGACAGAAGACTAAGTTGAACAAGAACGGCCCTACTCTAGAGGGACAGCTACAACTTTGGAGGACTCAGCTTCCTCGCACGTCAAGATGGTGCATATGATGTCCTCCTCGAAAATTGAGTTCACTCCCTCTGCATGATTTGGTAAGGGGTTCTATATCACGTTAGACTGAACTTCCTTGAAAGTCAAGATGCCCCCATCTAGCAGTAGCTAGACTTTGTATTTCCGTACATAGCAATTATCCACATCATACCCCTTCTCCCCCATGTGATACTCGCATGTTTTGGTTACATCGAATCCGGTAAACCTCGTAGGGTTGTCTCTAGGCACCTCCTTCACAACCATCCTCTTTTCGAGAAGAATGGGCAATAGCTTTGACAACGGGCACAGTAACGGGGAAAATTCCCTTCGAATGGGTCTCTTGCCCTTGTTATATGACCGGGATGAGTTCCCTTAAGCCATTATAGGCCTATGCGCGGGCGTTGAAGGTGGCCTAGAGAGAAACGGCTCTTGTACTAGCTTTATTTCAACCGTAGTTTCCTTATCTTTCCTCGTCGGGAATTTCTTAATGCTTCTAGTAGATATCCTTCCCTCGATGATTGCCTAATCGACTCCTTCACCCACATCTACCAGTTGTGAAAACGTCTGGCATCGTGAGTGCACTAATCCTTGGAAATATTCAGGGAGCAATGTCTTGATGAATAGTTGCTTCATTTCCCTCTCATTCAACGCCAGCTTCACCTGTGAGGCCATGGTTCTCCACCTTTGCGCGAATGCCTTAAATGATTCATTTCCTCTTCTTTTCTACGCGGGTCAACTCTTCCCTCGTGGGGGCAAGCTTGGTGTTGAACCTATATTGCTGTAGGAAATTTATTGGCCAAGTCCTCCCAACTAGTGAACTCTTCAATGTCTAGCACGATGAACCACATCAAAGCGATGCCTTCTAAGCTATCTTGGAATGTGTGAATGAGGAAGAGCACGTTGTCAACATGGCGAGCCATTTTCCTCAAGTAGTACCTGAGGTGAGTGTTAGGGCATCATGTTCCGTCATACTTCTTCATGAATTCAGGCTCTTGGAAAGTCTCGAGGAAGTTCATCTTAGTGTACGGGGACAGCTTGTTAGCTTATCTTAGCTCGTATCCTTGCAAGGCGCACAGTCACTCCTCCATCTTAGCCAGGCACTTTTCATTCTCTCTATCTTGGTGGGACATTGGCTCTTCCTTCCGAGGAGGATCTAAGTCGACGACGATTGGCGTGACAGAAGGGGCTTCTCTGGTAGTTTCCTTTCCGGGAAGGTCGGCAACGTGTGGGTGTCCCGTCAATGGGGTGGTGTCCTGACGATGTAGGAGTGAATGTCCCGGTGACAGCTACGATGGGGGGCTCTTTGAGCTTTTGGCTTATCTTGAGCATCATCGCAGTAAGTTGGGCTAGCTGGTCCTCCATCTTGGCCATGCGTGTGTCGGTGTCTTCGTTCTCCATCCTCACTTTCGCGCGAGTGCGAATCAAAGATCTCTGCTTGGCCGTGTCAACAATCGACAAAAGGCAATCGATTGGCTAATACCTAACAAAAGGGTAGATAAGCATATATAAGCACCAGAAATAAACAAGTGGTCGGCCCATGACAAAGATCTAACTGACCCAATTCGTTCATTTCATTGAAAGCAAAGTTGTTACATAATGCCAGAAAAGACATGAGAGAGAACTTCGAAACAACAAAACTATTTTGAAGACAGAAATAGATGACTCTTGACTCCCATCATATGCCAACCAAAGTTACGACCAACCTAATTTGTCATGGAGTAGTAATGAATCGTAAAACTTACCCTACATCATTGAGTAAAAATGACAATGACATGGACATGCGCATGGGGCGGTGGTTTGATTTCTACTCTAAACGGCCCAAAATGGAGCCATAGGATCACCGAACCGAACCAACAAGATCGCGGCTAGGTCGTGTTTCCCATGACTCCGATTTCGTCAAAGAACCGACCCGTGTCGCGTGTTTGCAGACCAAGGTGGGGACCTTTGACATCAAGAAAGCAATTTTGGGGTTGAGATCGGCGACTCGTACTACATGGTTATAGTCGGAGTGGTATCCACCTCAACACCATCCTAAGTGATCCTATGCGGTCTAGGTCCGGCGGTAGGTGGTGTGTCATGGTGTAGCGCAATGCAAGGAATACATGCACAACAATCTAAAAAGAAACACCACTTCAAAAGTTCAAAACATAAACATTTATTCACAACTCCACACCTGCAAGATCAAGGGGTTAACAATCAATCATTTCCTTATAACTCCCAACTGCAAAAACATTTAACACTCACGTTAGGGACATACTCAATATCCTTGCTACCAAACAAAAATTATTTTGGAACAAGATAGATTTAGGCCTAAGTCCTCTAAGGTTTAAACCAAGTCCCCAGCGTAGTCACTAAGCTGTCGTCACCTACCCCTCGTGGGGAAGGGAACAGGTTTAGGGGTATTGCCTAAAGGATGGACCTAAGGCACATGATTAGGCTTGGGCTCTCCTAAGCCCATACCTCACGCGACATTGGAGGGTTCTCAAGAATTTCACAATAAGGAGTCACCACTAGCCTATTGGGGTTGGCTAAAAACCAAGTGAGGCATGGGAGTGTACTTCACTTCCTACGCAACCAGAGAATTTAGGGTCGGGGACTTGATTACACTAATTAATCAATTAGCGTCCTTTCGGTACCTAATCTTGTTCATTTTAAAAGAAAAGAATTTTGTCAGGTAGTTTAGATTGATTTTACACCTATCCACTAACATGTGAGGTGATCATACAGATGCGCAATCATTAAAATAATAATTAGAGCCACCAAAATCTCAATTGCAGTAAAATTGAGCACGTGCAATTAAACATAATTAAATATGTAAATTAAATATGCGATATAATCAATACACAAGCAAATAAAGGCCTAAGTACACTAAGAAGGCAAGACATTGCAATTCCTAACCAAACCCTACATTTTTTTAGATTTTCGAAATTTTTTTAATTTTAAAATTTTAAATGTTTTTAAAAAAAATTATTATTCGTCCGGGCCGGGTCAGATCCGATTTTGACCTGACCTGGGTCTGACTTGGTCAGGCAAGTCGGTCAAACCCGTTCGGGTCCAACCTAGTTGGGGGCAGGTCGGTCAACCCGCCCAAAGGACCAGGTTGGCTTGGGTTGGGCCCAACCGACGAGCCTAACCCCCTTTTTTTTTTTTCGCAAAAGAAAGAGACTTCCGCAGGCCCACAACCCAGATCCACTCTAGGCTGTCGGCACCGCACGCGAGGGAGGCCGAGCGGGCCAGATCCGTGATCTAGCCCAACTCGGCCTGCGCCCTCTAGTTGGCGACCGCCCAGTCGCGACCAGAGGAGGCGACACCGCACAACCCACAAGCTCTCTGGTGAGGATGGAGGCAGACGGTTTCGATCAAGCAGCCCTTGAAACGACGAGGCATCGGTCAAGGGTGGCGTTCCACCGCCCGCGACCCCTGCTCTACGGCTGTTTGGTCGCGGCAGGGGAGGCAAGGAAGTCAAATAGCGTAGGTGGCCTCCAGTTAGGGCGTAAGAGCCCTGTTTTGGCTAAGTAAGGGCATAGCCCAACTTTTGGGCAGCCAACGGCGCCACTCCGGTGACCAGTGATCCTAGCCAAGCTCTATGCAGCGGAGTCGAGAATGAAAGGTTCGGTCGGGCAATATAGCAAACAGGTTGCGCGCGCTGCAAATCCAAGGAGTTTCCAGCTCGGTCGAGACCCGAGCGCGGATCCAGGGATATAATGAGGCGTTCCGAGATGACTGGAAACGTAGCAAGGATGGGTGGGGGGCCGGAGCTCGCCCTAACCGGTTGAGGTGAGCTCCGGCCGACTTGATTCTAAGGAACCTGGGCTCCCGAGGAAACAGCGGTGAGGGCGACGGTCAAGCGATGCGTCGGCGGCAGTAGTGGTGGCCCAGGGACTCCTTCTCCTTGGCTTCTTCTCCACCTGCTTTCTCCTTGGTTTCCCCCTGTCTTTGGTCCCCTCTCGACTCCCCAGTTTTTCTCCTCCCCTATCAATTCTTTCCCCCTTGTGTTCTTGCAGTGCCGTCTCCTTTTTGCCCTCTCAGTTCTCCTTCTTCTTTCCCCCATCTTGTCCCCTCCTTCTCTGCTCCTATCTTCTGCCCCTATTCTGCCTTGCCTGCTCCTATCTTCTCGCCCTGCTCTACTATCTCTTCATTACTGCAAGTTTCGCGCACGAAGGACTGCAAGAGGAGGAAGACAGGCTGGGGGCGCAAGGCGGGCTGAAGGAAGGCTGGACTAGGACTAGCATGGGGGAAAGAAAAGGGAAAGAGGGGCGGGTCGAGCCAAGGCGGGACCCCCTAATTTTTTTATTAACTTTTTAATTAATTTTAATTTTTTTACATGTAATTGAAAATACAAATTAGGTGTCAACACAGTAGAACCTGTATGTGTTTACACATGTGTTCGACATATCAAATGGTAATGAAATCAAATGAAATCATGCAAATCATACACCAATGGAAAACACACAATATGTATTTCAATATTCATGAAGATCTTAAGGCAAATAAGCTCATCTATATGCTCAATTTGGCCAAAATGTGCCTTGGATTAGTGTAGGACAAACTGACATATACTCAAGTTTAAGTGGTTTACACCTACCAAACTTATCCAAAAAATCTGAAAAAAAAAAATACAAGATGTTCTCAAGACAATTTAGAAGAAATCTTATCAAGACAACATTGTCACAAATCAATCATAGAAACCAGCACAAAAATAGCAAATTTCTAAGGCAGACTAATAACATAATCTAAAATGCACTAAAAAAAATATACATAATCGAGCATATTGCGAAACATTTTTCGGGGGACAAATGTTGCGTTTTTGGGCCATGTGACCTATCAAATCGAAGATTTCGGAATGAACTTTCTAGGTCTAGAAGGTCTCAAATTGAAATAAGATTATCTAGTGCCTCATTTTAAGCCGAATAGCAAACGTGTCATAGAGATCATAAAATTGCAGATTTGCATCAAGATCAACCAATCAATCACAAATCATCTTCAATCCACATTCAATCTTAGCAAATTATTGATCAAACCTATCCACCATATATCTAAGCATTTCATAGATTCCTAAGTGCAAATCCTAGCCCTAGTTAGCTATTCTAACCTCGCTTCATCGGATTCAAGCTTAAAAAACTACCATTTGTGTGATTTCTTTGACTTTTAATGCGATCAGACGAACCAATCATCACTAGAGTTGGAAAGGACTTCTAAGATCATGATCTAGAAAAGAACACCACAAGGTCAATTGGATTGCCGATTTGGCCTCCGAAGCAGCATTGGTCCAAGCTTGGATTGGTTTGGGATTGCCGGGGAAAGAGTGGATCACCGAAGGAGATCCGACGATGTATCGACTAAGCTCCAATCGTCCAGAGGTCAAGGATGGCTTGAGGAGCAAATTGGACAATGTTTGATGTGGCTAAGCCACCGCCAGCCACTGGTCTGGCGTCCAAAATCAATCGGACCGTTCTTTTCTTATTTAAGGAAGATTAGGCCATCGGCACTATTTCGGTGGCCAATCTGTTGGTTCCCGACCACTATGAGGTCTGGAACTAACTTGGAGTGAGATTGATAAAGGTTGCTTCGCTAATTGGGACCGTTGAACTGGTGATCAAGTCGGATAGAACTCGAATTGGCTTGGTCGTCGATTCTTTAGCGCCTACAGGATCAAAGGCTAGACGAAAGACTCCAGCTACTCAAGTGATGGCTTGAGCTTGCGACGGTGAAGGAGAGAGGTCGAAGGAGAAGATCAGGGCAGGGACACCACTGATGGGAGCCTTGGCTGGCAGTAATTGGCTTGGCAAATGGAGGAGAAGCACAATGCAATTGAGAGAGAAGAGAGGGAGAGATGGCGGGAAAATTAAAAGGGGAGAGAGAGAGAGAGAGAGAGAGAGAGAGAGAGAGAGAATGTATTTGTAGAAATGAGGCCCCCATTTTGAAGGGAAAAATCCTATTTATACTAATCCCAAATCGGTCGATCTCGACCATCGATTCGATTAGAAAGTCAAAAAATTGATTCAATGGCCAAATCACCATTTTAAAGGTTTAATCATCATTAAGATGTGTCGGGCAACTGATCGGATGAGTCTCATTTGTGAAAATTCGAGTTTAAAACGACAATTACGCTTAAGGACCTAATTAAGAATCACAAACTCATGATATTTGAGGGTCAATCTACAAAATCATGAAAAAGTGAGGGCATATGAGTGAATTGACGTAGTGAGGACCTCGGGACTAATCGCCGAAGGTCCGTAGAATTGGGCGGCAAAAGGTCGAATCGACCTGTCCCCTTAACGATCGGTTGGACCGATCAGATTTGTCCACACCGGTTTGACCGATTCTTCATCGGTTCTAGCCGATTCTTGCTGGTTCACGCATTTGTGGCCCTTGTGGGCTCAAAATTTAAGTGATTTTGGTCTCTCAAGGATCAAATTGAAGAGAAAACTTATACGATTTGAGAAGAAATCATCTTATTTGATTCAATTTAGTCAATTAAACTCCTAATACAATTTCTGAACTTTTATTGACCTAATTGAGCAATTATTGTGAAAAATAACGGACCAAAACCATGGATACATGAAGTCGAGCCTTAAAGGCTAAAAGGAGCAATTTTGCAATTTCGCAATTTCATGGTAAAAATTGCAAATTAATTGAAATTGAATTTAATTAATGTTGCAATAGATCTATTTAACTAATTGTCCATGTGTGGGATCACTAATCTATTCAAATTTACCTTAAATAAAAGTGCCAAAACTTAGGCCAAAAATGAATCGGGGTCTAATATTAAAATTAGACTAAGATCATGTAATTGAACACTAGTCTTGAATGAATCAACCTAAATTTCTTCGATTGAAGCTTGATGGTTCGATTTTCTCACCTTCAAGAGAGTGAAATCCCATAAATACGAAAGTTCTCATGTGAATTTCCCAAAATTGACCCCGGATTTGGACTTATCTTAAGAAAATGAGTAGAAAAACAATGTTCATTCGTAAATCATGAAAAATCGATTTTGACCCCATAATTAGAGCTTAAAATGGTAATTCGTCTTGCAATATGGCAATTCACGAAATCGAATGAATAAACAAATTTAGAATAATCTTTAGACTAAATGTCATAAAAAAAACTACACCTAATTATGACTAAAACGAAAATAATTTAATTTTTGGATCGATTTAGAACCTTAAATCAAAAAATTCAGAAAACAAGATTCCTAATTGAATTTTATGAAATTTTCAAAACACAAATCGAATTGATACTAAAAAGAAGTGTTTTGTAGGTTTTTGATTTTCCCAATTTTTTTTGTTAAAAGTTTAACTAAAAGTCAACCATTTAGTTGGCTTTTTCTAAAAGGTTGCTTTTTTTGGTTAAATCCTTAAATTTTTCAAAAATTGATATGAGAATAGTGAAATCAAAGCTAATTGGCATCTTTTTAGGCAAATAGCCATCTTTTTACTGGGGGTTAACTTTTGGTCAAAGGGTTAACCAAAAAGTCAACCATTTAATTTTTTGGATTTTTCTCGAAAATGAATTGAAAATTGCTTAAAAGTAATTATGCAAAAGAAAGAAACAAAAAATGATACTTTTTGGCCAAGAAACGGACTCCATTGCGATTGGAAATTAAAATCTCGATTTTTTACCTTGTTAATGCGTCGACTAAAATTCGAGTGTCAACACTCAAGAAGTTAGATATTTACAAGCCTTTCCTACAACGACAACTTCCCACCAACCAACAAAAACTCGCAGGGGATCAAGGTTAACTTAAGTTTCTCTAGGTCCTCCACAGCATCATCAAGGCCGTTGATGTCCATCGGATCCCAAATCTGCTCTCCAGGACCCCCGCCAAGTGGTCCGTCAAAACTACGCATCAAGCCAAGATGTTCCTCCTCGACCTGTATAAACCATGCTTTAAAGATATGGTGCACCCCATTGACCAACCCTTTGTCTACCCAGACAATCGTAACAAAAAGCTCATAAATGTAATTCGTCCCCAGATATGGGTACGGAATCATAACAGTGTCTTGGTCCACCAGGATCCCGAACCAAACATGACGGTTCTCCATACTATGGGTCCGAAAACAACAAATAATGAAGGGTGAAATAAAATCTCAGTAAGTTAATAACCTAAGCCTCGATTAAGACACTAATTCGTCTCGAGTGTAGCCACACATACAGCATCATATATTCTTACCTCACATTGGCACACCTATGCATATCATTAACTACAAGTCAGTAGCAATGCAACACATATAACGTATAATCAAAATACATCTCATACTTTTCCATGCACAATGCATTCACGCATGTTCCAATTATTATGACCATTCAAATCACGGCCAACACAAGAGTTGGCAGTCTTTTGGCATGGCTAGGCATCGTCCCGCCCTATCGGGCATGGCATCGTCTTGGACCTCCACCATAGACAGCATTCCATAAGGAGCATCAGTCCCACCTCAACCATGATTCGGCATCCGGACCCCTGCCGAGCATTCGATAAAATCAGACATCATTCTAAAACTCTTGTTGGGTGACGGATTCTTTTAAGTGACCACTCGAGCACACCAACTACTTATGCCAATTTCATTTTTTGTCAATTAGTCCATGCAAACGTGGTTTGTGCTCATATAGCACATTACTACAACTTTCACACGTAAAAATGCAATAAAATAATCCCACATCACATATATATAATTAACCCGTCAAACTTTATACACTTTTATTTTAAGACATCCTTGCCCCCATTTGATACATAAAACATGGCACCCAAACACAACATCTCGTGAATCACCATTTATATGTCAATAAAACCTTTCTTTAAAATAGCAATTAAGGTTTCTGAATTGGGCAATTATTTTTTTATGGCATCACAAGCTTCAAGCAATATAAATCATGCATAAATTCATCTCATAATTCAAGTCTAAAATGCATATAAATACTACTTATCGCCTTATTGCGATGACTTATCAACATAAAGCCGATAGCTCATCGCCCTACCGTTCATAACTTATTGCCTATTTTTCGATAGCTTATCACCCTTTTAGTCATAGCTTATCACCATTTTATTAATAACTTATCATCCCTTCAGTGATAACTTATTACCTAATTAACGACAGCTCATCACCCATTTTCTCAATAGCATATCACCCCTTTGGTGATAGCTTATCACCTAATTGTCGATAACCTATTAACTTTACTTATTGCTTATCGTGATAACCTATCAACTAACATGTCATTAATTAACAGTAACTATAATTAACCTTAATCTAAACTATCCCTAAACGCAATCAGCACCCTAATGAACGATTAGGACGTTAACTCACTGTTTAACGGCGACGACAAGCTAACAGTGATGGTGGCACCAACGACAGTGGCTCGGCAAAGCTTGAGGGGCATGGCTTGGCTTGGTGGGGCGGTGTGTGGCATCCGGAATTTTGAGACGACCCTTAGATATGCGACGGTCCATGACTAAGTAACGGACATTGTTTTATTTTCATCAATGGACCGATGCACAGCATATTGTAATGGTTCGATCGTTAAAGTAGTCATAGACTCATTTCTACATACTACCACTGGTGAGACCAAGATTTATTCGATGAGATGTGTCGACAAGATTTTTATATATACTAAATTTTGGCCATCCAATTGTATACCCTATGAACCGAACCTCCCACGCATACGCTAAATTAAGATGTGGGACCATGCATGAGGACCATGCAACCTTGTCGATTTCTTTCCCCATGCAAGAACTTCAGTCACCTACTTATACATTATGTGGGTTGAATAAGAGGGGATTAGTCGATTTCCATGGAAACCATGAAACCAAAATGCTCCATTTTTACAGAAAATTTAAGGATTTATCTTTGGAGGATTTGGGCCGTGTATTAAGGGCCATGCGGCCACAAGCCCACGGGCCCATGCAACTCCACTTTTTCTCTTAATTGTCGACAAAATGGAGTCTTTGAGCTTGGTGATCCTTGACTGGAAGAAGACCAGCAACTTGGTTCCTCTTGCAGCTGCCTCCAATCGTGCCTCCAAGTGGCAAGAGGAAATCTCCACAATTCTTCCACTTGTCCAATGTTGCTGCATCCACCAAAAAAAAATCAACATGCAAATGATTGGTTAGTGAGATTAATTGAGGTGAAGAGGGGCGGATTAGTTGAGGGAGAATGAGTGAGAGAGTGAGATACAGAGCGGGTGAGCGTGTGATAGAGAGAACGAGTGAAAGGTGAACGGCGAGAGGAAAGGAGGAGGTCGCCCTCTGCCGTGCACGCACGCTGCCGCCATCGACGCCGCTCGCAATCGCCGCTGTTGAACCACGCCCGAGACCCACGAGCTCTTTGTTTTTGCTTGACGTTGAGCCGTAGGACTTGAGGCAAGTAAAAGTCCACTAATCCATATAATGCAATGATGTTATTGTCTGATGTAGTGCAATAGACTCGGAAATATTTGGATTTTGGAAGTTGGATGCCGAATTGTGGATCTACCTAAATGGTGGAGGATTAGGTGTGATGTTGCTGTTTTGTGTTGGATTGAGCTAGATGAGTTCTAGATTGAGGATATAAGTCATTGCATGTTGCATTAGAGCCTTGCATGTTCAGAACTTGAGAGTGAGTGAGCTGTGATTGTCGAGCAAGGTGTAGTGATGGTTGCCGAGTAAGAAAGAGTGGTGTATGTTGCGGTAGGTGAATTGAGATGTGAGAATTTGTTTTGTATCAAGCTATGAAAGGATTCTAGGTGAGTGAAAACATACTGTGATTACCCTTAGATGCTATGAAAGAGTGTTGAGAATACTACTAAAGAGATTGGTAGAGAAACAAATGGTTTGATTGAACTAGAAATGAAGAAAACCGTATATGAAGATTCTATTTTTAGAGGAATATAGATAGGAAGTGTTGTGTTTTTGTGTCGCCTTGATTTATAACGATGAAAATAAGGAAAGGAACCATTTTACTTAAGATAACATCCATTAGATTGAGTTTGACATCTAGTTATAGCCATATGAATGTAAAAACATGAAGGTAGAAGTGTACCTATTGAAATCAGTAAACTGTTTCGTAGAGAATAGCTTGACCTTTGATGATTATGTGAATTTTCTGTAATTATCTAGTTAGAATTGAACTTCGAATCCTTAATGAAAGTTGTAGGATACATCTTTAGGAATAACATATCAAAAATTTAGAATTTTCTGAGTTCATTTGGGGTCAATTCCAAAATTTTTACAAAAACTGTGCATCCTGGTTTTCGAATTGTCTTTATTCCGAATTTGCTCAATCCATCCCAAAAGTGAATGCATCATGAGTTGTCATTTGACATGGTGGTTTTTGGCATTCGGCATGGCATTCAATACTGGAGGTTTTCAATGAAAATTCATGACCCACTTACCCCCTCTTCCACAATTAGGTGAAGACTAGGAGGGCCGGAAAGCCCAACGGGAAACCTTTCACTGCGCCACACGATTCTTTCGCGAAGCGCTCTCTCAGACGTTTCCACTCCTGCCCTCACAAGGAAAGAAGTTTCAAGATACCAGGCCACCAAGTGAAAGTGAACAGCCCCAAGCAAATCTTCTAGAGAGCATACCCTTTCTTTCTATTCTTTCTTTATTCTAAGAATAACTAATAATCTAAATATTAAAAAAGAAGAAGATTTTTTCAAATGTTATTGCATTGAAAATGTTTTGGTATTGAAATAAATTAAGATGTTAATGTTGCCGTTGGAACCTCGGGTCGACGATGCCTCGGGAGTCGGGAGGCCCGAAGGCTCAAATGAGTCGATGTCCTTTGGATGCCTGGGGTCTGTAGTGCCCCAGAGGTTTTCCCCGGGAGCTTCGGGATGCCCGGTTGTATGCTAGTCGGTACGTAAATCCGGAGGGTAGGGGTAACCATTCTCATGGCGCGCCCCGGAGATTCCTCATGATGCCAGGTGGGGTGCGAGATGCCCGGAGGTGTGACGTAACACGCTCTGGATGCCCGGTGGCCCTAGTGGCTGAATGCCAGAGGCTTTCGCGATGCCAGGGTGGATGCGAATGCCCAGAGAGACGCAAACATTGGTCCTCTGGGGGGTGAAACCTTTTTTAATATTAAAATTGATGGATTGCTAAGTGTGTGAGTGTGGCCTGATTGTAGGATTAAATTATATGGCATGGAATGGGACGTGCCATATCAGTTTGATTCTATAATTAGGCCTGTGTGACTGAAACAATGCATTTGGTTTTTGAAATTACATTGCCATCACTTTGAAAGGTTTTATTGGTTGATGCATACTCATTCATTTCTTGATTATATGTTTTGTCTATTTTGCATGAAATTGGATAGTGATGGTTATGCACGATATGGCTTAGTGGATCTTTTATTGCTGAGTAGTTGTACTCACCCCTTTTGGAGACTAACATTTCAGATTAGATATCATGCCTATGTTGCCTGTATCTCCCGACACATTTTATGGACTTCCAGTTGATTTACAATGTGAGCTGTCGGAGCATCACCATCTCGAGGATGAAGGACAACAGGGGAGGCATATTTTTGGACGCCGACACTAGTGATGGACTTTTGTAGATAATCTGCTGGAAGGGGTCGGGTATTTTTTGAAAGTAGTCGGGTATAGAAAACCTCGGCATTTTGTTGTACCGACCTATATCGTCCATCTAATTATGTAAATAAAAGTGTTCGGCTTTAACTTATAAAACGTTTAGTAGGTGTGCATCGTTTGAATTTCAGGTTGGGGAATAGTTGAATGTGCTTCCGCTATATTTTCTGCGCAGGGACCGAACTGATAAATATAAACCCCCCCAGGATTAAGAGTTGTAATGAAATTCTTTGGTATCAGAGTATCAGACTATCAAGGCAAAGTGAAAGGTATTTGTGGTGACCCTAATGGATTTGGGAGCCGTCGATGGGGTGCCACACGGTGGCTTGTGGACAGCGAAACACGGCGGTGAGCGGCATGAGGGATGATGATAATGGCGGGGATGGACGGCGTGGATAGCAACGAGTAGCAGTGAATGGACGATAGTAAAGGGCGACAATGGTGGTGGTGCCGACAGAAAGAGAGGAATAAGAAGAGAAAATGAGATAGAGAGATGAAGGAGGAGGGCCAGCCAATTGGGGAGGAGGAGGAGGAGGAGGAGGGGAGAAAGAGCGAGAGAGAGCGAGAGAGAGACAGATATGAACTTGAGATTTTTCCCCCAAAATCTTTTTCACTCAAGTGCAATTACCAAACCTCCCTAAAACACTCTCCTCTAAGCCTTTTCCCTTTTGTCTTCATCTTCTACAATGCTCAAAGCCTTCTAGAAAGGGCATTTTGATCATTTCACCACTTTAACACAAAATTTCAATTTTGCCCTTGAGCCCAATTGCTTGAAATGGGCTTGGATGGGCTTGGCTTGGCTTGGCTTGGCTTAGTGGGCCTCATTGGGCCCCTTGGCTACACTTCCTAGGCGTGAGGCCCATTGGGCATTCGCTTGACCTGGCTCCTTTTTCTAGCTTCCAATTTTCAACCTATTGACCCTTATCCAATATTCAATGTTTATCGATAAAATGGATAAATGAGGCGAAATCTAATTGGTTGGTGTTGAAATTCTCGAAAGTTCGATACCCAAAATTGAATTAAAATCATGGTTAAAATCGATCAAATGCAACTTTAGTACAACCTAAATTATCAAATAACTTTTAGGGCTTTTGCATGTTTAATCCATGATTGATAATTTTCAATCCATGTTTGTATCTCATTAAATCATGGATAACCCTTGATTGTCATGTAATTGTAATAAATCAATTACTCACCCTAAGTACAAAATCAATTGAAAATTAGGTTACGGTCGTTCACAGCGAGTATCGTAATCATGCAGAATTACCTGCGAACCACTTACGTACTTCTGTCGAATCGATTTATATACATTCGCTAATTGACTTATAACATTGTAGTATTATTTCTTGTCGATCATTATAGTCGAGCAGTCTATCCCCAATTGAATTTTTTAGTCATGCGTGTTTTAATCCTTTATGGCATCTTTCGATAAATTAGTTAACTAATGAGTGATCAATTCGGAGTAAATTCAACTTTTAGTGCATTGATAAAATAATCATTTCATATATCTCGAGAATGGTTAAATTTCATGATATCACAAGTGAGGCCCGGTCGTGGAGGCTGAATTTGGACCCAATAAAGGAGAAATCGTTCAATAGGAGGAGCGAATCGGATTTGCAGGAGCAACATCCGGAGATGGTGAAGTGATTGTAGCTTCTTGTATTATTCAGATACAAGTAAGAGAAAAAGATTTAGTCTCCAATAACCATGCTCCACAGGCTGGGGAGGCATATACTGATTCATGCTTCTTTTACATGTTCAATTTTGCACGACCAGAGTTGGCTAATCTCCGTCACTTAATTCGTCACGAATCGATCTCTTGTCACCCACGTTCACTGGAAAAACCAAGGTAAACTATGACCTCGGGTGATCTCCTGTTACAATTAGATTTCGCACCTGGTCTGCAGGAAGAGAATTCGTTTCAGAATATCTTCAAATTGTGATGAATGATAGACAATATCAAAATTATCGGATATGGATCTTTCCAGGGTTGTACTCGCACTCAAACCCTTTTGCAATTTAATCAGGACGCATAAAGCAGGATTCCGGAAGACATGCTTAAGGAGTTGAATAAGCCAAGACACTGTGCCAATACTGCTCAAAGCCACACTCAACCTTTCAAGCAAGTCTCCTGCTAAGACGATAATCTCATTGTTACAATCAAAGGAAACCTTCAATCATTCCATAAACAAAGAATGCTGGAGCGGCTTTGCTGTGTATGTATACCATATTTTCCAGGAAGGACAAATTTATGATCACTAGGTCATTTTTGAGCCCTTAACTCGTAAGAACATCGACATATACACGAATTATGAACTTCAAGGCAATACACCGAAGAATCCAATCTCATTCCTAAGTTTTAGCAATCAAATGGAACATGAATAGGTGCTGAGGGCACCGATTTTTCAATAGGCAAGCAATCCCACCCGTTTTTCTTGTCGTAAGACACGGTGAAATGCTTCGGAACCCACGTTTCTCCTCTCGAATCTCTTTCCTTTTTTAGCTTCCTCTGCTCTTCTTCTACGGCTTTCTTCGCTTCTCTTGCCTTGTCCCAGTCTTTGCTCAGAATCTCTCGGCTAACTTCGCTCCAGACCACGGCTGATTCGCTCCACAAAACACACTAAGAAAGGTTGCTCGACACAATCAGAAACGCACTTAAACCCATATGACAAATTGAAAACGTTAATGTTAAATGGAATCACAAAATCATGCTCATTTAACTGCAGAGTATTCTGATAGTCGTCAAAACAGGTTTCGAGCGTAGAGATATGGTGGTAAGGTTTCAATTACCTTTGAGTCTTTAACTTGAGGAGTCTTGGACCCAGATATTATCTCCGCGGCATTGTATATCACTTTTTGTTTCCCATTGCTGACGTCCTTCACTGTCACGGTACTATCCCAGTGACCATCGACTTCATATAACGTCTTCGACGATGATAGATCGATAATCTTCCCTTTGATCGACCTGCGGTTCCTGCCAATCAAGGAAGGGCCTCGGTAACACAACTCGGCTCCAAGGCCCGTTCCTTGGCAAGTGATCCTGACATTGCCAACCCAGTCGACTCCAGGCACGGGCAAGAACCTGATCAAGAGCTTCGGTGAGTTCATCACATAAGTCTCTCCTAAACGGAGGAGCTTAAGTTGTCTCTTTCCATGCACCTCCGTTTCCACCGACGTACCTGAATCACACTTTAACCCCGAGTTTAACAAAGCTATTCGAGTCTGTTTTAGTCTCAGGATTGGTAGAACTGTAATCAAAGAATGGTGAAATGCCTGGCATTAATTTGCCTCGAGTGGCATCATACAAGTAGTTCAGAGGTCAATTAACACTATCAAGAAGCAGAAAGTGAAGATCAAGAGCACCATACCGTAAAATCTGGGGACAGGATGTTGACACCAGATCATCTCAAGCTCTTCTCTATCATCTGTTGCATGAAGAGCAGAGACTGGCGGGTGATGGGAAACCTGCAAGCGAAGAAGCTTAACTCGTCAATCGGCTGTGACATTGACAACCTATCAGACTAGTCGAGAGAAGTATGGGTTTATAGAAGACAAATCTGATCGAAAAGACTTCTCACTATGTTTTTTTCCTTGCAAAACTAGATAAACCATGTGAAAACGGCTTTAGATGAATGCTGGAGAAGAAATCGAGCCACCTGTTCAAGAAGAACATTGAGGTTTCCCCTGGAGACATGGTGGGTCTCGCCCAGAATGGGGTTGTAAGGGGCGACGCCAAAGATCAAAGGCCGCGTGATCGAGATGCTCCACGCCACGACTAAAGTCAGTCTCTCCAGCGGGCTCTCAGCACTGCAGCACGGGCTCAACATGTCCTCTCTGGTGCAGTACAGCGGCTCGCCGAAACATTGGAGCTGTGACTTAGGAATGTTGAAGAGAGGAGGTAGCTGCAATTGATAAGAATAACAAACAACATCAACAATGTCTTGTCCCAACTGATTAAAACTGCCGGTTTAGCGAAATTCATCGGTGTCCCTTGACCAAGTGCAATTCCTACTACGTCCCACGACAATCATGTTCCATCGACGCCTTCAAAACGGAAGGAGACTATTGAATGAAATCATCTGATGACTTGATAAAAGCTCAACCAAAGTCATGTAGATTCAGCCAAAATTCATTCTAGAGATGCTTCGAACGTCGATGGTACACAAGCCTAAGAACAATTTTCACGGCAATTACAAAAACACAACAGAGAATTCTAATTTTTCAGCCACGAGCTGCTGCTATTCCGCAATCTTCTATTTGGCAAGGCCATGATTTTTCAGGTTCAAAACGATCACGTAGTTCGTCATCAATACGATGATGTTGGTACATCAGAGTGAAAGAACTTGGCAGATACTTGAAGGGGTCCTCATGAGCTTACCACCTATATATTTTAATCGCAAAAACTTGCCAATTGAAATCCAACCCTTAAACTTTTAAAAAAAAATGATGGTATTTCAAATTAAATTTCATTACACTACGGGTTATTATCTATTAAGAAATCAAAAGGTAGTCTATATAAATCTGATGTAATCCTGTCAAATTGTGTATATAAATAGTATTTGACACCCTTAATTACACAACTAAAAAATGAGAGGTGAAGCAAATCAATTGAGGTACTTTTACTCGAGTGAAGGATATTTTAAGTTTATTTTGCAAGAAATTATTACTGGTATTGCTTACAAAAATAATGATTAAGAAATGTTTTCATTATTTATATCATGTTTTGATGTAAATTTTTGTTGATAATGAAAATATATTTTATTGACTGATTATTTCAAGCGATTTTATTCTTTAAATCATTTATTTTCATGAAACAAAGGAACTTTTACTTAAAAAGAAAGTATTTTTCTGAACAATTTATAATGTACAAACAACGAAAGTCGTATTGAAAATAACGCACGTATATTATATTAAGAGAGATGGAATCATTATTTATTTATTTCTCTTTTTGCGAAGGACGCGGAGGGTGAGGTGAGATGTTATCGCACGCACCGGGTCGGCGCATCTGAACAGTTCATCTAAGGGTGGACTTGCCTGGAAATTGGTGAGATCCGATCCGAGCCGTACGTTCCTCAAGAGGCCGAGGATGCGTTGTAGGAGATTCGGAGCTCTATAATCCACCTGTGACTCGCCGTCGAACGATAACGGCGCCGTTAGAACGGCCGTCCTGTCCACGTTTCCCTGGTTGCCCTGCGCAATTGCAAGCTTTTTAGCTCAATAGATTTACCCATATTGCGAAAAATACGAAACTTTCTTTATAATACTACTTTAACAGCTAGAATAAAGAAATTTTGTCGATTCTATCCGTTCTATACTAAATTGAAGAACTAAAAATAAAAATTAATTTTGATGATGGATTTATAGATGATTTTCATTGCAGCTAATCAATGTGGGCCTTGTCAAAACAAATTAAAAAATCAAAAATTTTAGGATTAAAATAAATTGTTAATTATCGATTTGTCAGTATTGACAAATCCCACTTTGAAACTTTAAGACCCCAGACAAAATCCGGAGTGGTTGACTTACTTTTGCCCTGGCTTTATTATGCTCGAGATAAGGAGCAAGTGGGAAAGCAACTTGGGCTTGGACAGGATCCACACAAATTACATAAGAATTTTCATAAATGCGCTCTTGTCTCCCATATAATCAGTATGAACTGAATTTAAATTAATCAAAAGATAAAGCACGCGGCTGAAAATTCTGAATAGTTGAGGGACCCCAGGTCAAAGCTTTTCCAAAGAGAAGAAAACAAAACGAGAAAGCTTTTCCTAATAAAAAAGAAAAGTTGGGGTTGGCAACTTCCCAAAATACGAATCCATTTGGCACAACGTCGTGACATTAAATTATTGTCAATGATTTACTTCAACAGGGAGTAATTGATTCAATAAACTCTTGTCCTCCTCCAATTATGAGGGGCCAAATAAACAAAATAAAGAATTTGGCACACCTTTCTTGATATCATACTTTATTTCCTTGATGGTTCCGAGAACAGGGATATCTGAACAATTCAATGTGGCCATGTTAGTATGCCATTTGGTGCTAGTGTTTCGTCGTTCATGAGTTGCGTCTATATCAAATTGTACAAAATAAATGCTCAAAATAAAATCTCACACCAAGAAATTTTGAATAGTTAAAAAAATAAAATATCCAACGAAACAAACGAGGAAAATGCAAAGATGAGTAAAAAGTGGGTTTGCAAAATCGCCTCCTCAAAACAAAGTGACCAACTGCGTACTCTATATAGTTTTGTTATGTAATTGGATAGATAAATATTTTCGATTTATAAATTATACCCATCACAAAAAAAAATTCAATGCATCCAAAGTCACAAAAGCTCTACGGACATCGTGAGATCGAAACCGACTTTCAAGATTCACAAAAGAAACAATGGGGCTCGCCTAGCGGACGCCAAGAGAATGTTTAAATTCAATTCTCAAAAATTTCAAGAATGTGCAAAGCGTGGGCGAGCAAAATCCTGGGATTCGCCGCCAAGCCGACCGTTTGGCTTCATTTCCCAAACCAAATTATCAACCACGAAGATTTCAAAGAAAAATAGAAGAGAAAATGATTTCTTGGGGGAGGTCACAACTAGTTCTAAGCTGATCTTTTCCTCTTTTTTTAAACACAAATATATGATTTTTTCAATTTTAGGTTCCAAAGTAAGGAAAAAAGAGCAGCTGAGGGGGCGTTTATTTTCCTTAGAAAAAGGTTGAGAGAACGTTCGAATAAGTCGTTTTTCTTTGTCCAGATTCAATAAGGAAAAGGAAAAATGCGAATGGAACGATGATAAAAATAGAGTTTTGGGTTGCGATCGGGACGACCCATCAAAGAAACTGCGATGAAATAAATCGAGGAATCAAATCCGATGGGGGGCTTTTCGCGGTTGAGCGTCCGCGATGACATTCGTCTCTATCTTATAGCAGAAGAAATACGGTACAGGGAGATGCGAATGGTCCGGCGCGGAGAAGATTTTGACTTTCTCGACTCGTAAATACCGCAAAAGAAAACAGAAGGAAAGAGATCATAAACAAAGCACAAATCATCGTCGCCGGCAGAAAAGACAATCGAACGCATACCGGTGACGGCATGATCTGTCTCCGATCTGGAAAGGTGTTCCGAAGAAAACGAAACCTAAAACGTTTAAAGAACTCATAGAGAGAGAGAGAGAGAGAGAGAGAGAGAGTACCATGGGAATTGAGCGAGGATTGGCCTTGGCGGCTGCGGGGAGGGAAGAGAAGGCCACGACGAAGAAGGAGAAGGGCGGCGAGTGAGGTCTTGCGGGGTGAAGCAACGACGACGGCGACGACGATGAATGATGAGAGGAAGACACCCGTTTTATAGGCTTCCCCAGCGAGCAAGAGCGAGAGAATCCAAGGGAAGCTGTCCCGTGGGGGGTGGGGGACCGGGCCTTGCTGGCTGCTTTCCTAGTTCCCAACTCTCTTTTTAGTGTTTTTTGGTCGGTATGTAATCTTAATCCGGAGTGATTCGATACTCCAGACATGCAAGGGTGTTCGGCGCAGTGAGAATACGGAAATTTCTCTTACTTGATTCATGGGCATCTTATTAATGACATCTTAAAGCAAAATCTGCCCCCAAAATCTCCCTATTGTTCACATTGGAAGCCCATCCTGGATAGTGCCAAATGATTCCTCCACCATGTCCTCAGATCTTTTTATTATTCTTTTGATTCCTCGTCACAACCTCTTTTGTTCATTGCGTTAATTATTTGGACCAAAAATCATTTGACTGTGTTGGCTTAGACAGCAAGAGGGTTTTGCCCATCTCTCCCTATAATGTTTAGTTCAAGTCTTTGGGAATACTCGATTAAAAATTCCGAATGCATCAGATCGACTGCATCATCCAAGCGATGGACCAATTGACGAATGAGAAAAGTTGACTTGTCACCACTTAACCACTTAAAAGAAAATATTATGCGACTATAATTATGAACACGTCCTAATGGGATGGGATTTGATTTGGAACCTAATTTCTTTTTTTTTTTAAACCTTAATTTTAGGTCAAATTTAATTCTACAATAAACCTTGTTATCCCTTTTTTTTTTTTAAAAAAAAACCCAACTTTAGGTTTAGTCCTAATGCAAAACTCTTGAGCCCAAGCTATTTGAACATTTCGAGCCGAGTGTCTCGAGTGTGAGTTCTTGACCAGGAGAGATGGAAGACTCCCAAGCATGGAAGATTGAAGATTTAGCATCAAATTGAAAATCACGGAGCTAGATGGAAGGAATACTCTCTTAAGAGTAAAAGTCATTGAAGAAACCAAAATTGCTCCAATTTTAACTTTAATTTCAGATCCAATAAAATGTTATTTGGGCCGACATGAAAATTTATCTCCAAAAGGTGTTTTCGTGGATATGAAATCTGGGGAAAAAGTAGAGCAATGATGTGGAAATGCCATATCACTAAACACAATTTTGGACAAAGGATCAATAACGAAATTAGGACTAAAGTAAGAGTTGGTTGTTTTTTATGAGACCAAAAAGGTTCAAGGTAAAATTGAAACAAAATTTAGGGATATTTTATGAGAAAAAAAAAAAAAGTCTGACCATCGGCCATGGTGACTCCGCTGGATAAGAGCTCCATTGAGCCTTTCCCAAAGGTGAGGGGTTCGAAATCCAGTGGAGGCATTTGGTGTCTTACGTGGGATGTCGGGGTGGTGGGTCCTCCGCTAGCGTCCCCCCGGGTTTACCTCGTCGGCTACCGGCTGTACAAGGGTTCTCGGGTAAAAAAAAAAAAGTCTGGGATAGAATTAGAATTGGAGCTAACGATGGGCATTTTATAGGGTCAAAAAAAAAAGTCTAGGATAGAATTAGAATTGGAGCTAAAGATGGGCATTTTATAGGGTATTAGACCTTTGATTCGGATCCTTTTTCTCTTTGTATCTTATGGTGGTTGATAGTACGGGTAATAGACTCCGAAACTTAAACAAAAGGGCATTCTATCACAGAGTGTCTAGATCTTGGAAAAGCAAACTCGAATTGTCGCAAAAGAGAAGATTCAACTTGCCAAAAACATATTACAGAGATTTAAAAGCTTTGGGAATTTAGTTTACTTTTAAATTACACTTTTGTCCTGCATTAAGTAATGCATTTTTACTTCTAGCAAAAAATAAAAATTGTGTTATTACAATGTGTATCGAGAACAAATACATGCCTTTAATAGAAATTATGGCTAAAATTCGATGTTGATTATGCGCTAGATTATAATATAGAGAAATTGAAAAGCCTGATAGAATAATCGCATGCTAGAAGAATCATGAACTCTCTAACGATTAATAATCATAAATTCAAAATATAAACACATTTTAAAGGATTATCAAAAGTTATTTATTCAAACAATAGTGACCAACGGTTTAGGTCTTAAACTTTTTAAATTTTGCTAATTGAATTCATCTGATCAACTTTGGTCAAAAATCACTCACATTAACGCCAACCAACTTACATGGTACGGTCGATGCTCATGTAAATATTTTTAATAATATCTTAATTTTTTTTAATTTTTTTTTTCATTTCTTCTTCCTTTTGCACGTGGCTGGCCGGCACAAAGATGGTCAGACAGGCTAGCCTTGTTGGAGAAATTTTGATGATGTCCAAATTATCACTAATATAAAGTTTACTATGGTGTATGTAGATGTTTTTGATAGAAATGACTGTGTCATTTCCATGGTGTGATCTAGTGGATGAAAGTATGCAACAAGTCCAAAAACAATCTTTCCATAAACAGTACCAGTTGACCTAAATATTAGTTGATGGCGATGTTTATATCACAGCCCCAAATATCAAGTCGTTGGTGCTGTGGCAACCACAAACATTTGGTGAAGTTTGTTGGGTTAGCAAACTAGTTGTTGTGGTTGAGGATTCGCAAAGTAGTAGAATCCAGTTGAAACCAGTAATTGAGAGGCCAGGTCGTCTAACAAGTTTCTTAGAGACTACAGCGAAGAGATAGCGGTAGATACTATTCTTAAGCATATTGCAAATGTTCAGGATAAATGATTGTATGGGCAGTTCCATTCTTGAGTAGCAGCTCAATAGTAACTCTAATGGCTCTTTACTTCTCTCATCCTCTTCCAATGGATAGATTGGAGATGGATATAAAAGAGAAGACCTAAGAAGCCAAGAGAGAAAGAAAACAACATCATTTAAGGATTGGCATTCAAATGTTCCAAGTGATACGCTCTCCTTCAAATTGTTTCATTGAGTATTGTATTCATACTATTTGAGTAATTTTGCTCCGGATTAAGTGTATAAGCATAAGAGCAGTAGATAAGTCCTAATAGTGTGATCTATCTTGTAAAAGGATCAGTGCTTGCCTATTGTAACTATTTGAGCAGATTACTAGTGCAATCCTACCCCACTTGTGGCTGTTAGTCTGAAGAGTTGACATAATCTTAGGAATAAAGCCGAACCATTATATATCATTATGTGTCACTATTTTACTCTCTTTACTCTCAGAAGCACACATTATGATCACAACCTTTGAAACATCATCTTGACCTGATCTTTACTTAGCGTTAGTTATTTTTCGCAAAAGATTTTCAAGTTTTTTAAAATAACATATCCATCCCTCTCTAAGTTATATTGTTAACCCCCATCAAGCCTCGCCTAGGTGAGTATGAGCACCGATGAGGGCTCTAATGGACAACTAGCGGTACTTGTAATGGTTCATGGTAACTACCTTCGGACGGTTCCGATGGATATATTTCCTTTAGCCACTTTTGCCAATTACCTCCAAGTCTCGATAACTCCGCATGTTTCTTATATAAACTGTAACAATGGGTGTCCCTCGATCATGTTGTCAAATTGTAACCGTTCCCTCCAAAAACGTGTGCCTTTTATCTCAACTGCTTCATCAATTTTAAACTTCAAATTGTTTGCTAATGTCCCTTCAATAAATATTCGTCGCAATAGCCTATATTATTGGCTACTAGCTATTCGTTGATGTATTTTGGCAATTGAACATGTGGCATTAGTGGATATCATCATTAATATGCTTATGTTAATCTTTGCATTTTTCGATAGATGACATATTTGCAATGATATCCATATGCTCTGCACGTGACTTCCTATGTCCAGGTGTCACTCACGTGTTTGTTCTTACCTGCATACCAAGCGGATTATTTTTTGTGTCAACGGACTAAAAATCATTTGAATATCTAACAAGTTGTGTTGGCATAAACAACAAGAGGGTTTGTTCCCCTCCTTATAATCTTAAGTTCAAGTCTTTGGGAATACACCATGAATAAATCCCAAATGCACCAGGCCTAGCCCATCGTCCAAGGAGATGGACCAATTGAGGTGTGCAAAAAGTTTACTCAAATACCACTTGACCACTTAAAAAGAAACATTATCCGACTATAATATGAACATTTCCTTATGGGATGAGATTTGATTTGGGGCCTAATACCCTTTAAAAACCGTAACTTTGATTCAATTTCAATTCTACCATAATTTTTTTTATCTCACAAAAAAGTCCCAACTTTAGGTCTAATCTCAATTATACCCTTAACTTTTTTTTGTCTCATAAAAACCACCAAATTTTACTTGAATCCCAAGTCTACCCTCTTTAACCTTCCATCCAAATTTTCTCTTGACAACCAAGAGATGAAAAAACTCTCGAGCTTGAGCTCTTCAAGCATTTCGAGTCGAATGTTTCAAGCACAAGCTCTTCAACCGTGAGAAATGGAAAACACCCAAGTCTGAGATTGAAGACTAAGCATAAAATGGAAAATCACTAAGCAAGACGGAAGGAATACTCTCTACAATTAAAGATGATGGATGAGAACTCTGAATCTTCATAACAGAGTTATTTCATCAAATTAAAGCAAAGAACCCTGAATCAAGGACAAGTATTAAATATCTTCTGATAATCCATCTGCCACAATGTTAATGTGGAAAGGCTTATATTTTGAGACTAAAGAAAATGATTGAAAAAATTCTACCCACTTGGCATGCCTCGAATTGCATTTATGTTGACCGCAAATATATTGATCGAAATAAAGAATAAATTGTTTAGGCCTCAATAGTGACCCTAATGATCAAGAGCTCTTACGATGGCATAAAACTCTTTATCATAAGTAGAGCAGTTCTTTTTTGATTCCGTCAACTTCTTGTTGAAACAATCCAAAGGTTTTTGGGCTTGACAAGAATAGCACCAATGCCAACTCCACTAGCATGACATTCTACTTCAAATACATTATCATAATCTGGAAGGGCAAGACAAGAATAGAAGACTCACAAAGCTTTTGTTTGACAACTTCAAAGGCGTAGTCCACTCAAATTATCCCTTCTTCAAGCATTCAGTAATGGGAGTCATGACAGTGCAAAAGTTCTTCACAAATCGTTGAGACCATGAAAGCTCCTCATATCGGAAATGGACTTTGGAGTTGACCACGTCCTCATTGCATCCACTTTGGATTGATCTACAAAAATCCCATCCTAGACGCTTGGAGAACTCACACTTTTCCATCTTGGGGTAAAGTTTTTATTTCCTCGAGACTTCAAAGACTTGTTTTAAGTGAGATGAATGCTTATTCTCACTCTTGCTATACACAAGAATATTATCAAAATAGGCAACCACAAAGTGGCCAATAAATGGATGAAGTACTTCATTCATGAGTCTCATGAAAATGCTTGGAGCATTAGAAAGGCCGACCGGCATAACTAACCACTCTAGAGGCCTCCTTTGATTTTAAAGGTTGTTTTCTATTCATCTCCTTCCCTCATTCTGATTTGATGGTAGTGACTCCGTAAATCAATCTTGGAGAATACCGTAAAGCCATACAACTCATCAAGCATGTCAGGTATGGGATACCTATACTCAATGGTTATGTTGTTAATGGCTCAGCTATCCATACACATTCAAAAAGAACCATCCTCCTTTGCCACAAGTAGGACTAGAACTAAACAAGAGCTCATGCTTTCTCTCACATATCCTTTAGCAATAAGCTCGTTTACTTGCTTTTGTAACTCCTTGGTTTCTTTTGCATTACATCGACAGGCAACCTTGTTCGGTAATGGAGTACCCAGAAGCAAGTCGATTTGATGTTCAATACCCTTCAAGAGAGGTAATCCAAGTGGCAACTCCTTCGGAAACACATCTTTAAATTCATTCATCAAGGAACACATTTCAAGGTGTAGAGTTTTCTCTAGCCCACTCTTTTTGCTCTTAGCCATAAGTAACGCAAAAATAGTCTCTCTTTTTTCTTTTTTTTTGGATGGCTTTCTCAACCCGTGTTTCACTCAAGAAAAAGTTTTCCTTACTTGTTACCCGCTCCAGGTTGATCTTTGTGGAATAATGATGAGCTTAAAGTTGCAAGAGTGATGTATTTTTGTTGTTTGTGGAATGGGTAAGTGTTTCTATAGTCATCATGCATAACTTTTCTATCAAATTGTCAAGGCCTTTCCAACAATAAATGGCGTACATCTATAGTAATAATATCACATAGGACCTGGTCTTGGTAACTTTTGCCCACAGAAAATGATACAAAAGCTTGTTTGGTTACCTAGAGATTACTTCCTTTTCTAAGCCATTGAAGCTTGTACGGTTGGGGATACTTAAAAGTTGGCAGCTTCAACTTCTCCACCATGGTTGTGGAAGCCACAAAAGTGCAACTCCAACTATCAATGATCAATATACACACCTTTCCATTAATTGTGCAATGAATTGGGAATATGTTCTCCCTTTGTTGTTCTGCAATTGCTACAATTACGATGTGTAAAGCCCTCTGGATGACTAGCAACTTGCCTTCATCAACTTGCTCTACAATCTCATCTTCCTTCTATGATTTGAACTCCATTTGGGCTTGTTCAGTCTTTTGAAGCTCAAAGTCAATCTTTTCAATTTCTTGAAGGGTCATAACCCTCCAGTTAAAGCAATCAATTTGCAAGTGTCCATAGCCATAACACTTGAAGCATTTTCTACCTCCACTTTCTGGTTTCTGAGGGAGATCTTTACCAAACTCAACCAACTTATCATTTTGTTTCTCTTGTATTGAGGTACTCTCCACTTGACTAGAAGAAGCACCCTTAAAAAAAGATGTTCCCTTAGTTGAAGGTTTAGTCGAGAACCTTTTGCCACATTTTAGTTGTTTCTCCACCTTTATGGCCAGTTTGCAAATATCTTCAAAGGTTCAATATGGCTGAAGCTCAACCAAATCTTCGACATCCTAGTTTAATCCTTCGAGAAAATAAGCAATGGTCTGCTCTTGTGCTTCCAGAATATCACATCTCATAAGAAGTTGTTCAAACTCCTTAATATATTCTTCCATGCTCTTTCCATGTTGCTTAAGAGAGTTTAGCTTTAGAAACTGGTCTTACTTATAGTTGACAAGCAAGAAACCTCTTTTTCATGAGCTTTTTGATTTTTTCCAAAGACTTGACTTGACTTTTTCCTTCCCGGATTCTTTGATTTTTCAAGTTTTCCCACCAAAGTGAAGTACACTTTTTAAATTCAAGAACATCAACCTTGCATCTTTTTTCATCCGAGTATGATTTAAACTTGAACACTCATTCCACAGCATGTAACCAATCAATAAAATCATCGTGATTAAGGCTACTTTCAAATTCAAGTACCTCCATCTTGACATTGCGATTGTTGTTATAGTGCCTTCCTCTTCTTCTTCTAGCTTGATAGTCCGAGTCACTAGAATCACAACTTGTATTATTGGATTCATCACCAGAACTTGGATGATGATTGTCACAGCACAAACGGTTAATGGAAGGTCTTTACGGCGGTGTTTCTTGTCTTGCTTGGTTCTCCAGTAGGTTGAGAACTCACTCCATTTGTTACTAGAGTTAGTTTATGGCACGATCATACCTTTTGTTATGCGCTTGTTCTAAAGTCAAGCCTCTCATAACTAGTTCATCCATTTGAGAACGGAAGGATGAAATGTAGAATGAAAAAACTCACCCAACTACTTCAACCTTGAAGCTCTGATACCAACTTGAAGCGTGATGGGAATGAAGGGATGAGAAATTCATTTTTGGGCTAGTATCTTAAGGATAGAGTGTGTGGATAAATGTTTGTTGGGATGAGGAAGATGGAATGTATTGTCATTTTCTATATAATTGGGAACTTGCTGGAATTGTGGAGTTGACCCTTCACTGCTGGATGAACAATGCGTCTTTTTTTCATTTATTACGTTAAATGGAGTGTTTTATGAATGAAATGAAGTTGGGATAGATGTAGCTCACCATCAAAGCCTAAAGGAATAATCCACTAGTCAAGGATAAAGAACTCAAGGCTCAACACCATACAAATGGATAAACAACCAAATTTTGAAGGAAATTACTGACTTTAAGAGGAAATATCAGGTATTGCAAATCAATTCTACCTTACATACAAAATTACATCTCTATTTATAACCATACTAAGACATTATACTAAGACCCTCATAATAATTGCCAACATACTCTACTTTCTTGCACTTCGGTCTAGTAGTGAAGACTAGCTACCACGCTTTCAAACTTGCAATAAATACCCTTTGACATCCTAGCCTTGCATTAAAAACTCTCTAATGTAAGAGGATAAACTAAGCACACTAGAGTAATTAAGACACAAGAAGACAAACAAAGCACACCTAATAAAGGGAACACATGCATTGCTTCTTCAACCTTGCTTTTAAGCCATCAATCATCAGCAAATATTATCTCGTGTGCCCTTGAACCATTGGACCATGTTGTGGACAAATTTACTATGTGCTTCCATGATTGACAAGTTGACTTGATGGATTGACAAAACTTGATTTGGGATGGCCATGTAATTATTGGAAGATTTAAGTTTTGATGCTCCAGCATCATTCGGTGGACTTGTCCAATACAAGCACTTGTGCTCTAACTTGGGTATCACATTACCCAATGACTTGTGATTCATCATCCCTTAAGGTATCCATTTCTCAATGGTAAAGCTTAAAAACACACTAGTCTCAACAAAATCATTAATATCCTTTCAATGATTTATCAATAGGGGAATGTTTAAAGACTCGGTCTAACTATAAACCTTTCACACATATTTAACACCTGAAGAATAGGTTTAGTTGCAACTCACCATATGGACTAATTCATATAAATGGGACGACAAATGAATATGTTTTTGTTGTTAACTAAATAATGCAACTAAAATCCCTAACATGTAACTATTATGTAGTTGTTTCGGGGCATATAGCCAACAATCTCTCCCTCTCCTCCTTGTTGTTTTTCTTTTTATTTCAATTTGTTTCTTTCCTTACTTTCTTGATTTAGTTTTAGATCTAGGAGTTTTGTTCTCCCAGTTTTATATCTCGGAGCTTTTCTCTCCAATCTAATTCTAGATTTTAGAGTTTTAATTAATAAGTACTTTGTCTCCAGTTTCAATGATGCTCACAACAGCTTCAGTGCCAAATTGGTGCTTGTTCAACGTGTTTTATTTCAAAGTTTTAGCACTTCTCATTGGCTATAGGGTTTACTCTCACTGGTATCAAATATGAACTTCTTCAACATGTTTATGTTGTCTCTCTACGATGATGTTGTTAGAGACGCTGAACCTAGGCGTACACTACCAAAAAGTAAAACCATTACTACATATGAAGATTTCATCGTGTCCTTATCAGTGATGATGCTATGTGATTTAGTGATGAGCTGCTGATCTTTTCGCTTAGATGCAGTCCCAAATCTGTTCTTGAAGGATGAGTCTGTGATTATATGTACCAACCAAGCTCTAATGATATCCCTTGATTTCTGATTTTTAGTTTGTTTTGGAGCATTATAGGCTTGCCTTGTCATTGTGACTTTTGAGATTTCCTATCATGTATCAATTTGGTAATGAATGAAAATTTCTTTTGACAAAAAGAAAACTTAAGCCAAAACAACATTTGCTTTATTATGTGGAACAAAAATGTATTTGTAAATAAATCGATGTCTTCTTGGGTAATTTGCTTAAATTCTCTATAGTTATCATCTTGTTCAATTTAACTAATGTGGGACATGGTCATTTCGTCCTAAGAAAAATACCAAAAAAGCCCTAAACCTATTATAATGATGTTAATTCAATCATAAACTTTTCAATTGTGTCAATTTAGACATAAACATTTTCATATTTTGCCAATTTA